>SEYY01001585.1:22500-55000 GCA_009176605.1 Armadillidium nasatum | reverse complement strand
AAGCACTGAAATTTTTGGTTAAGAAAATCATATTTAATTATAAGGAAGGAGTACAATAGTCAACATTCACTTAAATTAATGATTATACGCATTTTCTCAGAAAGAAAAAATCAGAAAAAAAAAATTTTGTATAAAAAAAAAAAAAAAAAAAACTACACAAATTTTTTAATTTTTTTTTTTCGATTCACAATAGTTATTCAACAGGTTTACTTAGGTAAGACCTAAGTTAAAGTTTGAAAAAATGTAAGCTATAAAGTTATCAATATAACCTGTATTAATAAATATTGTTATTTTATTGCTGTGTATCAAATTTGAATCATTTAGCTACATTATATCAAAATTATTTTGTTTATACTTTCAGTCACTATGGCTAAAAGATCAGCTTCAGCAGTATGGGAGTACTTTACAATGTTTGAGTTGACGTTTTTTTTTGTTTTTTTTTCAAAATGGCAAAAAGGATGAGGAAGTGGAACCAGAAAGATTTTTTGCATTTTCTATGGAAAATGAGATTTTGGTATTATTGAGAATAGATTTTGATTTCAAGATGAAATTTAAGTTGCACGAGCTTCTGGAGCGTGAAGATGACGGTAATCCCTAAAGGCAGCAATTCTGCAGAGAATAGCACGTGAACATGCAGAGTATATATATATATATATATATATATATATATATATATATATATATATATATATATATATATATATATATATATATATATATATATATATATATATATATATATATATATATATATATATATATAGTTAAAAAAACAAGACACTGCAGATAAAAATTAAAGTGAACTACTGTATGAGCACTAAACACACTTACTTTTATCAACGTAGAATAAAGGTTTGTGCGAATACACGGCAAGAACTTTATCCGTATCATATAAACTCTTGCCATTGTAGTCAATTTTTTTAACAAAACTTTTTGGTCTTTTAGTGTGAGTCAAAGCGTAAAATCTCTTAGATATATTTTGAGCTGAATTTCCTGCTGGAAGGTCTGGATAGAAGGTTTTCCATTTAAGGTGATAATATGCGGGCTTGTAGCCCTTTGGACTGTAAAAATAAATTATATTAAATATTGGTCATACACTTAATTTAACAAAAATAATAACCTATAATAAATATACAACATTGTAGTTTTTTTTAAGTAATGATTTAACAACGTACTAATTACAATAAAAAAAAAAACTCTCCTAATTTCTAATTCATTTTAAAAGTTTAATATTTCAATCATCAGCAGCGTTAAATACATGCTGTTACTTAAATATTAAAAACTAATAGTAGTCATGACAATATAATTTAATATTATCAATTACAATCTCATGCAGTTATTCAGTTACAAATGTTTAAAAAATAAAAGGAATAATCTACAAATTCAATAAATATTGATTAGTAGGTTGTTAACCTTTCTTTGGTTAACTATCTAATGTTATTCAAAACTATTAACCGGATTGCCACTAATTTTGTAAGTAAAATGGAAATGGTGATAAAAAATATAAAATACTAATGCTACTACCACTACTACTAATAATAATAATAATGCCAATTAATAGTGCTTGAAAGCTAATGACAAAGTTAAGATAATTGTGAAAAGCAAAATTCTGATTGTTATACCATGTTTTTTCACTTACAAAGTTAAAGATTTCTATTTTCCAACTGCCATTTGAGCTTCGGTCAATCTTAAAACTCCCACTATAACAATTATCCTCATATTTCTATACCACTCTTTTTATCTTATTTCTCTGATAAATTTCAACCCTACTTTATTCACAGCTCTATAGTTTCATTTTTTTTTTTTTTACTTTGTCTTAACCAACTCATTAAATTTATTTACTTGTAATTCTTCTCCTCGGTTATTCTACATATTTTCACCTCTACTTCCTTTATTTGTAGTGGATACTCAATTTTTTTTCTATACTTTTTTATATTACTTTACACGAAATATTTAATATTTAATAAAAAGAAATTTTCTGACTATATTTAAAATTTAAATTAATTTTAAAAAAGTATGTATATTGCCAAACTTTAGTATACGAGTTAGCTCTACAAAATGGTCCTTTACCCCAAAAATTTTGTTAATAAATAAAAATATCTACTTTTATCTATTCCAAAAAAAATATATTTAAATTATATCACCAAAATTTAATTATTTTCACAGACTTTTTCCTTCTTAATTATAACAGTTGAAACTGTTGGAAATTTTCATCTTCCTCTTTAACGTTTTAGAAAAGAAAAATAAATAGAAATTCCTCTTCCATAAAAATAGCTGTCCTAAGCTGTTTTTGCAATCTCAGCTGATGGCATTATATCCATATCCAACGAAAATTTTTTTTTTTTTTTTTTACGGCCACTTTGTGAATTTTCTTTTATTCAAAGACACAGTAGGTGAATTCATCTAAAGCTTCCTCGGAATCTTTACGATTTCTCAAGTTGAATGCATTTATTGCAAATGCTTAATAGTAATCATCTTCGGAAAAGAAATAAAATTTATTTTGTGGAATTTGCCATTTCCATTAGTTTTACTTTAATCTACTCCACGAAAAATATTTTTAAATTTTATTGAAAAAATTTTTTGTCAATAATAATAATAATAATAATAATAATAATAATAAAAAAAATAATGACTTTTTTTTTTTTAATCTTCAAATTCAAATTTGATGTATTATAAAACAAAAAACCTGATTAAGTAAATCTTTCTCGTATAAATCTCGCTAAATAGTTGATTTTACTGCCATTACATGTTTAACATATGAGTCATATCTAATATTAAGAATATTAAACAAATTTAAATTCTTTGTCGTGCTTAGATAAAAGGAGCAATTATCACACGTTCTTATAACTACCAGTAACCCTAAATAATTTCAAACTTGTTATATTGTAATAAAATTGAGTTGTAACTTGTATCTGCTTTAGGAAAGCGGTGAATAGATTATTATATTTAGATGAAATACCAAATCTTACATCAAAAAAACAAGGAAGTTTTCAAAACTACAATTTATCTTGGCTTTGAATCAATTTCTTTGGCTTTCAACGCGATAAGAATAGAGATAATGTAATTTTTGTAAATTTGAAAAGGGACCATATTGTATAATGTTGGTTATATTTTTGAGATGTCGGATCAATAAGATTAGTGTATAATAATAAACCATGAATTAAACTGCAAATTAATAACAGGACTGACGATTATATATATATATATATATATATATATATATATATATATATATATATATATATATATATATATATATATATATATATATATATATATATATATATATATATATATATATATATATATATATATATATATATATATATATATATATATATATATATATATATATATATATATATATATATATATATATATATATATATATATATATATATATATATATATATATATATATATATATATATATATATATATATATATATATATATATATATATATATATATATATATATATACACTTACAGTTTCTGCAAATAAGATATTAGTTGTTCAAAGTTCTTGTGTTTTTTTAAAATTGGAACTTCATCAGGATCAAAATGTGCAAGGAACTGAGCAGTATCCTTGTATCTTAATACACAGTCTGTGAAATATATGTTTTCAAGTGCAAATAATTCCTTCCTTTCTTTAATGGTCCAAATCCTGAAATTCAAATTTTCTCTCTTGCATTCATATTTAAAAATAAAGAATGACAATAACCATAAAAAAATATCTGATTGTCTCTACACTAATTTTAAAATTAATTAAAAATGGTATTATTGTCATTGATTTTAAAATTTATATGAAGTCGAGTAAAAATATATACAAACGACAATACTAAGAATTATCGTTTTTATGATTAAAATCATTACTTTCTTATAGCTGGATCATCGGCATACGGAGGAGGGTAGTGAAATGATACAGTTTTCAATTTTCCAAGATTTTCATAATGACGAAGTACCTTTTCAACGTTTCTATGATTAACTGTATTATATAAAATTAATTTGGACACTCCTAATGCATACATTATTTCAATCCATTCAATCAATCGATGAGAAAAATCTTCTGTGAAATAATAGAGAGCTGGTCCACATATTCCAATAGTAGTTTCTTTTCTGTAAATAATACAAAGACTAAACAAAAGTACAACCTGAACTATATATATATATATATATATATATATATATATATATATATATATATATATATATATATATATATATATATATATATATATATATATATATATATATTTTTTTTTTACCTTCTACCCCCTGTTGAGGCGGCCACACTTCGCTAATGAAGCCTCCCGCCGCAGTCGGTCTCGTCCAGAGATTTCAAAGAAGTGATGCCCCAGAAGATTTTGGGCGACAGTTGGAGGGACAGTCTAAAAGAAAGTGATTTACGGTCTCCGGGGCCCTTTTGCATCTGGTACAAGTGGAAGATGTTGCCTGGTTTAAATTGAAATTGTGTTTGTAATGTTGTAAGTTTGGGTGGTGCCCGCCATCTCAATCTTGCTAGTGAGATTTGTAAGTGTCTTGGGAGGTTTTGGAGTCGGTGTTTATTTCGGGAGGGGATTCGTTAAGGATGCTGTTTGGAGGTCTGTTGATCAATATGAATGTGTTAGTTGAGTGTGTATATGTTTGGTTGTTGTGGTATTGGGGGGAGGAGGGGGTATATGATTTAGGATCTGTTTGTAAAAGGCGCCGGTGGACGATGGAGGCTGTGTTAGTCTCTGTGGGGTAGGTTGTAGGAGAGTATTGTGACATGGGTGAGTGGGTAGACGTGTTTTTGCGTAAAATTGGGTGCCTATCATTTCGAGGTGATTCCTTATAGGTAGTATCTTGGTTTCGTTATGTAGGTGTTGTTGAGGGGTTGTGCGTGTGCAGCCGGTATGGTGCGAAGGGCTTTATTTTGCGTTATTTGGAGTGTCGTTAAGTTGTGGTCGGAGAGCAGAGGGTGCCAGACAGGGGAGGCGTAGTTAATGGTGGGGCGTATAAATTGCTTGTAGATAGCAATTGAGGTTTGTATGTTGTTGTTTATGTCTGTGTTGGCCACTGTTTTGAGGATGTTGAGTTTTCTTTTGCGGCTGATGTGGTATTTTGAATGTGCTTGGAGAAAGTGAGGTTAGTGTCAAATGTTAGGCCGAGAATTTTTGGGGTTTTGTTGAGGGGTATGGGGGTGTTGTTTAGTAGGACTTGTGGGTGGGTGTTGGATATGTGTTTGTCTGTTGTTATAAGGGTTATGGAGGATTTGTTTTGGGGATGCCGTCATCCTGTTTTCTACTAGCCAAGTTTGGAGTTGTGTTATGTAGTCTTGTGTGAGAGATGTTGCGGTGGTGAGGTTTTTGTGAGTGGTGGTAATAGTTAAGTCGTCGGCGTATGATATTATGCGGGTGAAATTTGTTTGGGGTTGAGGGAGGTCTGCTGTGTACAGGTTGAATAGAGTGGGGGAGAGTATGGCTCCTTGCGGAACTCCGTTTCTTAAGTTGATGGTACGTGATTTATGGCCGTTTTGTTGTATTTGGGCGGTTCTTCCTGATAGGAAGTTGGTTAGCCATTTCTTAGTGTTTGTTGGGATGTTGGATTGGAGGATTTTTTGGATAAGATTATGTTTCGGGACAGTATTGAAGGCTTTGTTTATGTCAATTGCTATTAGTATAGTTTTGTGATAAGGTTATGGTTTAGTCCGTTTATTATAGGTTGGATGATGTTGGTAAGAGCAGTGGTGGTGGAGTGGTTGGGTTTGAAACCGTGTTGGAAGTTTTGTTGTGGGATGAATTGGAGGATAGAATTTAGGATTAGTTTTTCAAGAAGTTTTGAATGGTGGATAAAAGGGAGATTGGGCGGTAGGAGGAGGGTTTGAAGGGTCTTTACCAGGTTTTAGTTTAGGGATGATTAATGCTTTTTTCCATTTTCCATTTCCATTTTTCCATATATATATATATATATATATATATATATATATATATATATATATATATATATATATATATATATATATATATATATATATATATATATATATATATATATATATATATCACTTTTCACCTTCCCCACTCTCGTGGGTGGTGCCCGCCACAATTCTCTCACAAACATACTCACCTTTACCTCTCTTCCATCTCATCTCACTCTGTCCTCCGCAAATCTACTACCCTCTTCCAAACTCAAACTCCCTCCTCCCAAAATTTCCCTTACTCCATCCTTCCATCTCCACTTTGACCTTCCTCTCCCCCTTCTCCCTTAAGTCTAAGTACCCTGCTTACCATCCTGTCCTCATTCATTCTACATGTCCAAACCATCTCAGTACACCCTATTCTGCTCTATTCATCACAACCCTCCTCCAATCACACATTTCCCTTAATATTTCATTTCTAATCCTATCTACCCTTCTCACACCACATATCGTTCTTAATTCCTTCATCTCAAACGCATTCGAACTTTTCCTCGCCAGAGCATTTACCATCCAAGTTTCACACCCATACATTACAGACATCATATATATATATATATATATATATATATATATATATATATATATATATATATATATATATATATATATATATATATATATATATATATATATATATATATAAAACACACTCTGAAGCCTTAAGCATCCCATTGATTTACTAGCTGAAGAGTAATATAAAAAATTTTGACAAATAGAGGCAGTTAAAGATTCCTTCTTGCACCCTAATTTGGACATCAATGATGCAGGCAAAATTTGAATTGACAGAATAATCTTTAATCGTACAAGGATATTTAAAAGCAATTATAAACAAAAAATGTAAACAAATCTTACCTTCTTTTTTTCTTTAAATTTATGGAACTATTGCTTGGAACATCTGAAGGGATGCCGGTAACCTTTAAGAAAAAATAATGAAATTTTGAAAAGTAAATTCAAAATAAATAAAAAACAAGGGTTTCTTTAATTTTAAAATTGGAAGAAATTTTAATTATTTTATTAAGCAGTGAAGTAAGAGATAAGCTAAAGCTGAAGAATTTTAATTTGATAGCCTTCTTTTTAACACACAAATTTATATATTTATATGCACAAATTATTTCGACTGTTATTAATTAAATCTTAAAAATGACATCAGAACAGTGAGTTAAATTATAACTAATGTTAATAAAAAATAAAATTTTAGCTAAATTTAAAATTATATTTAATGCATGTTTATATAATTGTGTAGTTTCAAAAAAAAAAAAAAAAATTTTAAGGAAATATTAATAGTATAAAAATATAAAATAATGAGAAATAATTTTAACTTTATTATAACTAACGTTAATAAAAAATATAACTTTAGCTAAATTTAGAGTTAAATTTAATGCAAAATGCATATATAATTGTTTAGTTCTAAACCTATTTGTTTAAAACAAAAAAAAATAAAAAAAATAAAATGAATAAAATAATATAATAAAACAAAATAAGAAAAAATCTGAGTAAGAGAAATTAAGGATTAACATTGTATAAGCTATAATCAAAACCCTGATAACAAAGTAAAAATTTATATAAAAGAAACTTTTTTAATTTCTAGAAAAATTTTAGTTACTTAATATTTAGATTTGAAAAACTAAATGACAATGTCACTTTAGGATGGTAAGTTGTTTTATACCTTGTCATGACACTCTCCTCTTATTCCTCTGTTGTTTTTATATTTGAAAATAAACAACAACAACAAAAACATCTTGAATTTGTCAAAAGTATTCTAATATTTTAAATTTTTACTTAAAGTTCTATATCAATATTTTCCAACCCTTAAGTGACGGTAACCCCACCCCCCTAGTCCTATTAACTATATATAAACGACACCTTTATTACAACATAACACTAAAATAGTTGGTATCTAATACAATCCATAATAAATATTACAAACCGATTATCAAGTGCTTTCTATAGTTATAACATGATACTATTTTAAATAATCATTTTAATGAAAAACAATCTTTTTAGAAGTTTAATTAATGGCCAATTAAATTTTTGAGACACCTAAAACAACTCGATAGAGACGCTGGCTGAAAATCGCTACTCTTAACATTTTCATCATTTTTCATATTCTTATAAATGATACTATAAGAATGGAAATAATTCTTTTGTATGTAATATTTGCAAATATAAGGTAAATATCACTGAATACCTGAAATTTGTACTTTTAAAATTTTTTTTTGAGCAAATATTGAAAAACTTAAGCTAAAACCATTTTGCTTATGTTAAAAAAAAAAAAAAAATTTATGTAAATATTTTACGGTTCTTAATTACCTGTTTGATAAATAATTCAGTCTACACTTTAAATTTGGTACCTGTCAAGCATATTTATTAGTCAGCTGTATGATAAAAATACTATTCAACACTTTTAAATTGGACATCTGATAGGCTTAAGAGGCAATTAAGGGGTTGTGAAGTTATTAATTTCATGTTATGGCCTTTTGAGGGGTCGCAAGGCTTAAAATGTTGAGAACAGCTAATATAAATTGTTGATGGAAAAACTATAGTAATATCTAACAATAATAATAATAAAAATAATAATAATAATAATAATAATAATAATAATATTTGTTTATTTCTTTTAAAGAATAAACTGCTGTAGGTGAGAAAATAAAAGGTTATTGAGATTTGTATAAGTGATAATTAATAAAGTACAGTAATTATTTATTCTGTTATTAATAAAGAAAAATAATGCATTAAATATCCCAATGAAGATTTCTTTCTTGTTGGTGTAGTAATAAAATTAAGCTAAAAATATTAAATAAGATTTAAATATTGGTATAAAATAAAAAAATGGAATGGCGTACTTATTTTCTATCTTGGACTTCTAAAGATAAATCGTCTAAAAAGTTTGCAATAAAGACTAATCGGAAAGCAAACAATTGCTTTGTTGAATCTAGTAGGTGAATTAAGTTTTAGTTTAATAATAATAATAAAATAATAATAATAATAAATAATAATAATAATAATAATAATAATAATAATAATAATCCAGCATTATCCACAAAGAGCCTAAATAATATGCTCGGTTGAGGTTATTGTATACTATTATCACGGAGCAATACTTTTAAACTGACATTATCTGTGTTACTGTACCGCTATACAAATGATTGCATTTTGATGATCATAGAAGACACGATGGTTCTCGAATTTCATAATAAAAGATGACACAAGTAAATCACGAAATACATTTTGTGTACTCCATATTAAACATAAAGCAACAATCGGGAAGATCAGTTTCTCCGGAACAAAGCAATAAAATCCACTGAAAAGAGTTGAATTAGGTTAAGAATATAGCATTAAGCTTATTACTACGAGAGAATAATATTACCTTCAAAACGTTAGATGAGGCAAGAATTGTTAACAAGCGAAACAGCAACAGGTACACGAAATTCGTTATCAATTTTAGGAACAGCACATGTAATCATGTAAGGTATCAAGTATTTACTAGAGAATCCTTGCCAATCAATAATATCTAAGAAGTAAAAACTATATATATATATATATATATATATATATATATATATATATATATATATATATATATATATATATATATATATATATATATATATATATATATATATATATATATATATATATATATATATATATATATATATCAGAGGTGAGCATTCCGCAATTTAAGTCCGCAATAACGGACTAACAAAAAAAATTGCGGAATTGCGATAGCGAAATTTGAAAAAAAATTGTGAAATTGCAGTAGCGGAATGCCAAAATTTTAGAGTCCGTTATCTCAATTTTCCAAAAATCAATGAAATTTTCGGAAAATTTATGAATATTCTTGAAGTGTGTGGAAACTTATAGATTCTTGAGTTGCCTTGCAGCGCTTAATTTCCATCTTGGGATAAATAAATCCATTATATTAAAGTTTGATTGTACTCTTACGATGCGTACATTATCGTAGTATATTAATTCAATTCAGAATTAGATTTTTTTTTAAAAAAAATTGATGTAACAGACTTTTTCATATAGTGTTGTAAATGAATTATACAGAATTTTGAGACTTACTTTACTTGAAATTAATATATATATATATATATATATATATATATATATATATATATATATATATATATATATATATATATATATATATATATATATATATATATATATATATATATATATATATATATATATATATATATATATATATATATATATATATATCGTAAATTAATAAGCACATATCAAAGAATCTAAATTAGGTGATTCAAAGTACAAAATAAACACTTAATCTAACAGCTTTGCCATTAAATATTTGGTAATTATAAAAAAAAAATGGATAATTTAAATTATGCAACCAAATAATAATAATAATAACAATAATAATAGTATTTACTTACCATAACGATGAACAACAGTTAATACAGGTGGATCTTTTTCATTAAACCAAAGGTGGCAAGAATATTTTGCCGGCTCGTTTGTTCCATCATAAAGGGCAAGTATTCGAACAAAAACATTAGAACATTCTAGAAATAGTTATAAAGAAATATTTAATATTAAAATAAGAAGTGTCACAATATTAGCTCATTATAAAATGATAGGAGCCTTTAAAAAAATTTATGCCCTAAATGATATAAATGATGATGACAATAAAAAATTTGACAATCTATTTTAATTATATATATATATATATATATATATATATATATATATATATATATATATATATATATATATATATATATATATATATATATATATATATATATATATATATATTAAACTCAAAGTTTAAAGTTTGCTCTATGGGGAATTGAACCCTGACCCTATGACATGATATATGACAGTCTTACCTCCACGCCACGACAGTACAAGAGAGAAATCGCGTAAAGAAGCTCATGAATATCAATCCATGCAGACCAACTCCAAGGACCCCTTCCGATCGAGCTCGGACGTGGGGCAAGAGGTCAGAGCCCCTCCCCTCACTAGCAAACTTATTATTATGATCATATTTTTAATTAAGTCTCCTAACAAATGTGCAGACTATATATATATATATATATATATATATATATATATATATATATATATATATATATATATATATATATATATATATATATATATATATATATATATATATATATATATATATATATATATATATATATATATATATATATATATATATATATATTGAAATAGATTGTCAATTTTTCTCTTTCTGTAGAAGCTATACCTTAAATTATAATTAATATCCATTACCAAATTTTTTTTTAAACACTAATAATCAAAATCAAAAACAATTAAGCTTAATATATGACACAAATACCAAACAACAAATATAAAGAACAGATTATAACATCCACAGAAGTAACCCAAATATAACGAACCACTCCAGGATCAAAATAAAAAGTGCTCACAATAAATTTTGATACCTGATACCAAAACTCCTAAAAGAAATTGAGTGATTGACTGATTACTTTTTGAGTGTAACAAAGAATCCTCTATTTCCAAAAATCTATGTGTTATATATATATATATATATATATATATATATATATATATATATATATATATATATATATATATATATATATATATATATATATATATATATATATATATATATATATATATATAGTGATGGGATGATTAATCGTCATCTGCATATTTTTTCTCAATATTCATCACCAATTTTCTGCTGATTATTTTTATGATTAACTTACATTTATTGGCTTATAAATACTTCTCTGCTCAATCTTCATCTATTGAGAGTGATAGGTTGCTTAGTATTCAGATCCAAATAAACACCCTAAGACAATATCAAATGACACCAGAATATGGAGAAAAGATTGTTCCCGCAACACAATTTAAGAACTCCAAGATCGTGCTTGGTCATCAGGCAACAGGACAGAGCTTGTACCCCTCACTTGCAAACTTATTATTATGATCATAATTTTTTATAAGTCTGCTAACAAACGTGCAGACTATATATATATATATATATATATATATATATATATATATATATATATATATATATATATATATATATATATATATATATATATATATATATATATATATATATATATATATATATATATATATATATATATATATATATATATATATATATATATATATTATAGTATTAGAGTTTTGGTCACTCAATTTGTATATATTATTTGTTTATTAAACCCTAGGTTAGCCAATGCAGGATGAAAGATTACACTTTATTTAAAACACCATAAAATAACAATTAATGCAACGCTAATTGCACAAAGTTAAAAGAACAAGCTTTCACTCCTCTTTGGAGCCTCTTTCACGTCGAAATAATGTGACTGCCTTGCTAAAGATGCCTCATGTCGTCCGATGCTCTGGTTGGTTGTTGTATATCATTTTGTAGAAAGGAGAACGGAGCATCATAGCGTTTTGTAGATGATCTATTTTATAGTCGCCGGTGCTCTGGTTATAGTTTGGTATATTATGTATGCAGAAGGATTCTGCTATTTTTCTTTTGTTGTAATTATTTATGTTTTTGATGATACCGCTATTGTTGAGATTTATAAAATGGTTATTATGTTGTCTGTATTGTGTGAGGGCTGAGTATTGGTTGTCTATATCTAAGTCGTGTTTGTGTTGGTATAATCTTTTATAGTCTATGGGTTCTCCTATGTAATTAGAATCACATCCAGAGCAAGGGATGCTGTAGATGCATGGAGGGTTATTATTGGGAGCTTTCGGAGGTTTGAAGACTTTTTTTAAGATAATATTGTTGGATGGTATTAGGGTTATGTTATTTTGGTATGATATATATATATATATATATATATATATATATATATATATATATATATATATATATATATATATATATATATATATATATATATATATATATATATATATATATTGAAAACAGACTGTGAATTTTTCTCTTTCTGAATAAGTTATACTTTAAATTATAATTAATATCCATTGCAAATTTTTTTTAAACACTAATAATCAAAATCAAAAACTATGAAGCTTAATATATGACACAAATACCAAACAACAAATATAAAGAACAGATTATAACATCCACAGAAGTAACCCAAATATAACGAACCACTCCAGGATCAAAATAAAAAGTGCTCACAATAAATTTTGATACCTGATACCAAAACTCCTAAAAGAAATTGAGTGATTGACTGATTACTTTTTGAGTGTCACAAAGAATCCTCCATTTCCAAAAATCTAAGTGTTATATATATATATATATATATATATATATATATATATATATATATATATATATATATATATATATATATATATATATATATATATATATATATATATATATATATATATGATGGGATGATTAATCGTCATCTGCATATTTTTTCTCAATAGTCATCATCAATTTTCTGCTGATTATTTTTATAATTACTTACATTTATTGGCTTATAAATACCTCTTATCCACCTTCTTCTATTGAGAGTGATAGGCTGTTTAGTAGTAAGGTCCAAATACACACCCCAAGACAAAATGAAATTACGCCAGAAACTGGGAAAAAGATTGTTTCCGCATCACAATTTAAGAGCTCCAAATTTAAAGTACTAGAATTCTGCATCTCTGTCCAAGTTCTCATATATTAAAATTTTTAAAATCAATGTTCTGAAGATATTTACTACATGGTGTCTCACTCACCCTTAGTCAAATATCTGCCCTAATAGATACCAAAGTACTGTTCATAAAATTTCTATATGAACATCTTCAATGAGTTTGTAAATCATTTGGATGATGAGGAACTCCGTAGTGGCTACTTTCAGCAGGATGGTGTCACTTACCACATGTCCAGTGTCAGAATGTACGAAAATGCATCCTTCTTTGAAGATTGGGTCATTTCGAAGGGCTTTGACCCAAGGTTACCTGACCTTACCCTGCTAGATTTCTTCCTATGGGGCATGCTGAAATTGAAAGTGTTGTTTAACACATTACGTACTCTCATGCAACCAAAAGAAAACTTTCGGAGGGCAATTGATGCAGTGACTCCCAATGATTCTGGTGGCAACTTTCCATTACATGAAAAAGCAGGTACAGGGTATGCATTGATGATAATAACGACCACTTTCAACACTTGTAAAGTCAGCATGATTCTCATTCACCAAGGTTTCGTTCATGGTAAATGTTAACATTTGACCCCTATTTTGATAACCATAAGCAAATATCTGGGGTTGAGAGTGAGTGGAGAACCTTGAATTATACTATATAATAAAATTACATATACTTACACAATTAAATTCTTCATTATTTTAAAATTGTTAAATTTATTAAAATAATGAAAATTTTAAAATATATTTCTTCATTTTTGTTGTCGTCAAATTTACTATATCAAAAAATTCAATGGTCCCATCACTAGCAAATGCATTCACTTGCAAATAACATTGGGCAACCCTATGAGCTCATATTACTGGCTCAGTATTAACATAAGTGTAATGAAACTATAATCAACCAAGTGTAAAAAGAAACTAGCCCCCCTAAAAATAAATATCAAACCTTTAAAACTGAGTGAAGGACCTGGACTAACTGACAACACTGATGATGACCATTAAGTACAATTTCTAGTAAATGTACCAACATCATACTTGAAAGATATATATAATGTTAAATATAATAAGTGTGTGTTTATATATACTTACATAAGGTATTCTACAAAACTATTTATCAAACTAAAAATATTTATTATGTAGAGGTGATGCGTGTGAATAGTTAGGATTGGATTATTATTAACTACTATTATTATTATTATTAGTATTAGTATTTTCCTCTGATTTGGATATTTCTATTATTAAATGCCAAAATTCTTATTCTAATGCTCTCTTAAAATATATTATGATGATATTAGGTTAAAGTATTTAAGAGATTGATGCTGTTTATTTGCACAATTAATGAAAAACTATATGATTCTTGGTATAAACATTATAAACAAAGTCTTTGAAGCATTAAGAGATGATTTATCAATAACAATAATTCTTAAATATATTCATCTTGATAGAACAAAATAAAACGAAAGATACATATGGTACATTTCATCTAAGAAGAATTGCCAAAAAATTGGGAAAGTTGAAAAATTCTAGGTTTTTCTTGAACAAATAAAATTTAATGAACTTTATAATTACCCTTCTTTTCATCACATTTATATCCTCTGGAGTCAAAGTGAGCAGAATAGAGTAAAAACTTTGGGAAATTCCTCCAACTCTCTTGCCAAACAGTTCCAGTCCATCTTATTCTGAAAATTAAGAGGAGTGTACATTAATAAAATTCAAAATTTGGTTAAAGGAAAACAAAAGATTTAAGTTATGAATAATGAAAAAAATAGGTCCAAATAATTACTTTAGCATGGTAAAAATATATAAATGTTTGAAGTAACAAAGTACAGTAAAATAGCAATGTATTATATAGGCTAACCTCTTTTACATTTAACATTAAGGTGCCACTAAGTTTTGGAGCTAAATATTATTTGAAAGTTAACACAGAAGAAATATACTAGAAAAATAAGCAATTATTCTGCTCTTCCCACCAATCCCTTATCCATCTGTTTTGTTTCCTTAATTCCTACATTTATGTCTGTCAGTTCTTATTTGGCAATAGCTCTTTAATTTTTTATTTCCACCATATTTTTTTATTAATATGATAATTATCTACAGTGTTTTAGATTCAAAAATTATGAGTGAAAATTAACATCCCTATAAGAAATTATGTGGTATCAGTATAATTAATGATCTATAGAAATTAATATATATATGTTAATAAATTCTGTCAAGAAAAATATAATCATGCAGTAATTAAAAACTTTCCTGTACTGAAAATATTCCTCATTTTAAAATATTTTGTGAAATACTTTACATTTAAAAAAATAACACTTCTGAAACAAATTTTGAGTAAATTCTAGCCCAATTTTTATTGATAAATATTTTATATGATAAACATTATTACAAGAGAATCATATTTTTAACTTGCACCTACCAGTATATTTAAATTTATTTGCAGTATATATATATATATATATATATATATATATATATATATATATATAATATATATATATATATATATATATATATATATATATATATATATATATATATATATATATATATATATATATATATAATTTTTCAACTTACTCATAAACATCTGGCATAAGAGTTGAGATAGTATTTGGTTTCAGAAGAAATAAAGGAATATTTGGATGAGAATCTACCAGAGATATGTTGAAATCATTTAGTTCCCTCTGGTTAAAAGCTGTATTTTTGGTAAATTTCACAATGCCTAGTCCCACCTGAGAGCATATCATAAATTTTTTTGGAAGAAAACTATAATTTCTGTTCATGTCGATTCCCAAAGACTCATGCAGATTTGCCACTTCACTTACATTGTAAATATCCAATCTCGTAGCATATGCACATATAATTTTAATTATAATGCAGGTCACAATTAAAATGGATCCATATATTTTAATATACTTTTTCAGAATCCATACCACACTGCACCTTGAATTGTCTAATTTAGTATAATCAACTTCCATGGTAAAAATGATTTGGTTCTTTTAATTATTAATCTTAGCAAATTTATCTCAAGTTAAATGAATTTTTATTTAATGGATTAATAGATTTTTGCTCTAATTGAAAGCTTAGATTTTTGACAAAGACAAAGGTGAGTGAAAAAATCCAGGATAATATGATGCCATTTCAGTGTTTCTTCAGATGTCATTATTCAGTTTCCTAAACCAGAATAATCTTTATCAGTTCAACCAGGAATAGGATTATAGGCCTTATTAAACTTGGAAGCCCAATGTAAATCTAAAAATAGTATAAAATTTAGTATTCAAATTAGCTTTCAAATAAATATTTTGTTACAACTAAAACAACAATCAGTCAATATATATATATATATATATATATATATATATATATATATATATATATATATATATATATATATATATATATATATATATATATATATATATATATATATGGACTGACTAGGGCCCCAGTCCAGGCTCCGGCTAACCCTGGTCCAAGTCCCGACTAAAAATCATGGAAAACCAATGTTTGGCTGCAAGGGTTAAAATGACAAATTATACTTGCTAATGGTGGATTAAATCAAACAAAATATACGAAAATTAAGATGTTTCTTCCTGTTTTTTCAATATTTTATTTTCCTTTTCTGCTTCTTTTGACTGCTCCTCTTCTGCTAGTGAATCTTCATCTTTGTGTTTTGATTTTTGATGCCCCCATAGATTTAGTTGAAAAATTTTTACTTGGAGCACCTGGATGTCCTCTTCAAATTTCCATGCTGCAGATGTTACATTTAGCTATTTCGAGTCTATCCTGAAACATTGTAAAGTACTCCCACACTAATGAAGCTGATCTTTTAGCCATAGTGACTGAAAGCATAAACAAAATAATAATTTTAATATTTAAATAATTTTTTTTTTATTATATGTCAGTTTTAATCTTTCATTTATTATCCTCTTGTTTGAACAATTTAATTCTATGAACTATCATATATTAAACTTCATTGAAGGAACAACTGGGGTTCTAGAACTACTGCCCTGGTCTTTTACAAATGAATCTGGGTTAGAAAAAAAAAAAAAACTATAAATCATGTCTGTTATTTAAAATAAAAGTAACAAAAATATCATACATTGGAAATTTCATTACAAATAAATAGTATCCTTACTCTTTATTAAAAATATTAAATAGAATTCATCTGTATTAAGTCATTTAAGAAATGCCATTAGAAAGTGTCCGGTGTGGCCAGCCCTCCAAATAATTAATTGATTGAGCAAGTTGGTTAATGTAGTGACACTTCCCTCTAATACCAGCCTGGCTAATAAATCAGGGAAAACCAGGGTTTGCCGGCTGGGGCTGGGGTCTCCCAAATTTGGCCAGGGCTCTGGCCAAGGTTCCTTAAAATTTGTAAAGATGTCAGAAGCACTGAAATTTTAGATTAATAAAATTATTTATAAATTTAATTGGTTTATTTAATTATAAGGAAGGAGTAGAATAGAAATCATTCACTTAAATTAATGATTAGATACATTTTTCAGAAAAAAATTTCAGAAAATTATATTTTGTATAATAAAAGTTTTAAGAAATTACAAAAATTAAAAAAAAAATTTTTTTTTTGATTCACAATAGTCATTCAACAGGTTTACCTAGGTAAGACCCTAAGGTAAAGTTTGAAAAAAATGTAAGATATAAAATTATCAATACAACCTGTATTTATAAATATTATTTTATTGTTTTGTATCAAATTTGTATCATTTAGCTACATTATTTCAAAATTATTTTGTTTATACTTTCAGTCAATATGGGCTAAAAGATCAGTTTCAGCAGTTGGGAGTACTTTACAATGTTTCAGGATAGGCTCAAAATAGTTAAATGTAACATCTGTTGTCAGGAAATTAGAAGAGGATCTCTGGGTGCCCAAAGTAAAAATGTTTCAACCAAATCTTTATGGGGGCATCTAAAATCAAAACACAAAGATGAACATTTACTAGCAGAAAGGGAGTGGTCAAAAGAAACAGAAAAGAAAAGAAAAAGAAAATATAGAAAAAAACAAGAAAAAAAATCTCAATTTTCTTTTATTTTCTTCAAAAACATTTTTTATTATTTGACTGACTGAGGTGAAATTTTCAGGGTATGTGCATTTTTTTCTGAAGTTCTAAGCTAATTTCAAGTGTTTTTCCTAATCTATAACGGTTTGAAAAGTTATTTGGACCCAAAGTTGAAAAAAAATGAATAGCAAGGTCAAATCACTGGTCCACATGAGCTGAAAATTTAACTGAATAATCTTATCCCCAATTTCTTGCATTAGTGTATACAGATTTCTGATATCACGTCTAGAAAAAAGTTATAAGAACTTGAAAAGAAAACTTGCAAAAATAATACCCTTCTAGAGAAAAAAATTAAAAAAAAAAAAAAAAATACTAGCTACTAATTTTTTTTATTTTTTGATATTGTTTAGAGGAGGGACAGGGCGACAACTTTTATTTAGTGCATTAATAAATGCTATTTGTTTGAAGCGAGATATAGCCTCTCAAACTTTGGGAATTTTTGAAATATTGTCAATAATGAACCTTCATTGATAGGCTATATCTCAAAACAAATGAATCGCATCAAATAAAGTATAGAGAGGAATTTGTAGCCCCATACCTCTTCTATACACCCATAAAAAATAAGAAATATTGCTGTTTTTTTTTTGTCCGAAAAGGTGGATTTTTTTTTTTCGATAGTTGCTCAGTTTTGGGCTTATAACATTTTTTTCCTATAACTCAGGAAACAAAAGTCTATTAGAAGCTTTGGTACCCCATAGAATTCTGAATATAGTTCAAATTTCAGATCATTCCGAAAAGTGGTTTGGCCCCACCATTTATTTGAAAAAGGGTCAAATTTTCAAAAAAAAATTTAACCATTATGGGCTCAGAAAAACGCCAGAAATGGACTTTTTTCACCAGGAAAAAAGCTATATACACTGAAAATTTTTAAAAAAAAAAAAATTTGACTGTCCCCTTAAGTATAATTTGCCATTTTAACCCTGGTTTTCCCTGATTTTTAGCAGGGTTAATGGTGGATTCAAATCAAACAAATATATAAGAAAATTAAGATTTTAAAATTCCATTACCCCTTCATTACATATTGGGTGTGGCAAAATGAATGCGATATAAAAGAGGATCATCTCTTGTTTCTACAAACAATTCATTCACTTAAATCATTATTCACAATCTGAATCTTCTTGAATATTTACATCACAAGTTTTAGAATTTTTGGGGGTGTTAAACATTTTTACTTGGGTTACCCAGAGGTCCTCTTCAAATTTCCTGGCTGCAGATGTTACATTTAGCTTTTTCAAGTTTATCCTGAAACATTGCAAAGTACTCCAATTTTTGACAATCTACTCAAAACATACCCTGATGTCAGCATACTTCTCCTTATATGAAATGTCATAATATATGTTTCAACCTCCAGAAACTTCATAATAGTACTCTTTAGTGCACTTATGACTACCCTGATGGACTGATATTGTATTCTATTGAATATCTGCAATAATTCCTGAGAAAGAGTACTGTAAAAAAAAAGTAATCTTAATTTTTGTTCTTATTAATGTTTTAAATATAACAATAACTTCATATCATACCAATATACCCCTAATATATTTTGGAAGAAATTACTTTTCCACATCTTGATTTAATTAAATATGTGCACTCCATGACAGCCTTCTATAAAAGATTAAACCCAAAAATTTATGATTATTTTTAAATTATACTCTTTAATTATCAAAATTCAGAATTACATTTCCATCCACCTTCTTGTAAATAACATTGCTACAGACTTTGTTGCCAAGAAAGTTACTCATCTCCTAGACCAGTTTGATATGCCATTCAAAGTATGCTGCATCACCACTTATGATATTTCTTTCTTTTCATTTCGAAACCACATAGCTACATCATCAGCATAAAAGGAGTATTACAATCTTGGAGGTTTTGTCTCCAACAAATAATTTAAAAACAATGAAAATAAATCGTGCTCAACACACAGTCCTGAGGAATTCCACAATCTACTTCAAATATTTATCCTACATAATTACCTACATTTTTTTGTGTCTGAAAATTCTCAGAATTTTGCAGAAAACTCGGAAATCACTAAAGTTCTGATAATCATGTCACTTGATCGCTGCTATTGCTACCTTGTAGAAAAAATTTTTTTTTTCTCAAACGAGCTAACCTTGAACTTGAATACGCATGATATCATTTTTGTTTTTGGCTGATTTACATGAGGAAGTAGGAATGCTGAAAGTGTACCGATAAATATCGATATTGATATATTTTACGATAGTATCGAAAAAATATCGATGATATTTTTAAACCCGATATATCGATATTTCATATTTAGTATCGAATCATCGATATATTTTTTACTTCAAGTTTTGCTTTTGTTTTGTTTCTGAGAGCAGACCTTACCTAAGAGGGCATATGCCGTCCCTCTAGGCAGACAAAATGCTGCCCTTCAGGCCGCCACCAGTTCAGAGCGTGTGAACCACACGCTCCGAGAGCTGGTGATGCTCTCCTTTCACTTCAAGAAATTTTAAGCAAAGTTCTGCTCCTTTACAAAGGGATGTTCCATGGTCAAGATTCGTTAAGAATATTGAAAATTCTTAAAGCGAAATGACACATGAAGCGTGTTCCACTTGAGATTGCTGCAATAATTTTCTGCTCACTGCAACAAAAATTGAAGATAGAAATTTTTTATCTTCAATTTTCGCTACCACAACTTTGAATGGTGACAAAATGTAAACAAATGTGGAGGAGTTAGACTAACACCTTCTTTTAAAATAAATACCTTTTGTAAACATATTTACTCAGTTATAATTTTTTGCAAATTATTACGGATAATTATTTTAGCATTTTCGGATCGTTAATTTGTTTTAAATGAAGCAAATTAATTATTCGAAATTTTGTTAGTTTTAATGCTCGACTCATACACTATCTTATATTCTTTCATATGTCCCTAATGATATTAATTAAATTAATTGATTGTTTAAATTAATGAAATGACTGATTAAATAAGATTTTAAAATATATTTACGTTTGTTAATAGGCATCAGATGATAATTGCTAAAGCGAAGTGTCACGAAAATTCAAGATTCTTCAAGTCATTTTCGCTGCAGCTGGCTTAAGCTTGACGTCACGCTTGATTTCATGAAACACACCCAAAATAAAATATAAGAAAAATTTGTGACTTTTTCACGTGTGTGTATGTTGCTGGATGATGATAACATTTTGTTTGACTAAGAAGAGGACGGGAAGTCGGATTTTGCAAGTGTATATACTGTATAATGAGGTAGAGAAAACATGGTCGTTTTCAATTTCTCAAAAACTCAATTCTTCCATCTTTCAACTCGACACAATCTTCCACACAACTATGACATCTTCTTCGAAAACACAACTCAAACTTTCATCTGTTCTCAATATTCTTGGTGTTTCTTTTTCTCGTTATCTTTCTTGGAAAGATCACATTCCTTCTCTCTCTAAACAAGCTTCCAAGAGGTTGGGTTTTCTGAGGCGCCTTCGTGGTTTTCTTACGACACCCCAGTTGCTTGCTCTGTATAGAGGTGTCGTTTGCTCCTGTATGGAGAATGCCTCACACATCTGGGATGGTTCCACACATACAGCTCTTCTCGAAAAGGTGGAGTCTAGAGCTTTTCGTCTTATAACTCTTTTTGCTCTTACTAACTCTTTCCAATCTCTTTTTCCCCGTCGAATTGTTATTCACTCTCTTTATACTATCGCTATAACAACGGACATTTATATATATATATATATATATATATTATATATATATATATATATATATATATATATATATATATATATATATATATATATATATATATATATATATATATATATATATATATATATATATATATATATATATATATTATATATTTATATATATATATATATATATATATATATTCGAATTCCTGTCGAATTGTTGCGTCACTCTTTATTCTATCGCTATTACAACGGACATTGCTCTTCTTAACTCTCACGTCGCATACCTTCTTCATTGAGAAGGGCTCGTGTGACACGAATTTCTACAGTCTCATCCTTTCTCTTTCCAACTCTCCGACCCCAGACTTAACCACTATGCTCAATCTTACATGTACTCTACTGGTAAAGTCTGGAGCACACTCCTTTTATCTGTTTTCCCAACTTCCTTTGACTTGCACACTTTTAAACGCCATATCTGGCGACATGTCGGCCTTTAGTCTGACCAGGATCCCGATTTGCTCCTTTCTCTGGTGGAAATTTGGTAGGCCTCTGGCCTTTACCCACCTATATAGTATAGGTAGTATAATATATATATATATATATATATATATATATATATATATATATATATATATATATATATATATATATATATATATATATATATATATATATATATATATATATATATATATATATATATATATATATATATATAGCTATATATACAATTTATTCTTTACGTTTATTTATTTATTTTATTTGTATCTATTTATATTTATTTATGTTTTTGTTTACTTATTAAATGATTTTTTTTTTAAAGATCAGTTTCATTTCCTCTTCCTTCTCGTATTTGAAATTTTAATTTTAGAACGAAATAAATTTCCAATTTGATTTCATTACTCGTTGGGAATATTTCAAGGTTGCAATATGGAATAATTAATTAATATATTATGTACTTCAAAAGTTTCATTTTGGTCTAATCAGAGTTCAATTTATAGCTAATTTATAGTTAATTCCACTAATACACACACATACACACACACACACACACACACATACATATATATATATATATATATATATATATATATATATATATATATATATATATATATATATATATATATATATATATATATATATTATATATATATATATATATGTGTGTGTGTGTTGTGTGTTTTTGTGTGTGTGATGGCATACGCATTCGTTCTTCTTCATCAAAATTGACATCCGCATCCAATCACAATTTTCGCATTCCAAGCATTATTCACAACCATCCATATCCATCCGCATGACAAAAATTCTATATCCGATTCTGCATCCGCATTCGCAAATTAATAAAAATTGACATCCAAGTCGCAATTAAAAAAATATAGTATATATATATATAATATATATATATTATATTATATATTTATATATATATATATATATATCATATATATATATATATATATATATATTATATATATATATATATATATATATATATATATATATATATATATATATATATATATATATATATATATATATATATATATATATATATATATATATATATATATATATATATATATATATATATATATATATATATATATATATATATATATATATATATATATATATATATATATATATATATATATATATATATATATATATATATATATATATATATATATATATATATATATATATATATATATATATATATATATATATATATATATATATATATATATATATATATATATATATATACTTAAGAAGAAGGAAAATTCTAATTTTCATTATGTAGTCCTTAAAGCTGTATTTTGATTTCAAATGTCAAAGGCAGCATCGATAAAAAGAAGAAAAAAGAAAATTATGAGACTATTTCGGAATCCTATTATCAGAAAATCCTTTTAAGTTGAGGTTTCACCAAAGTGAACTAGATCTTGAACGCGAACTTTTGCCAAATAAATCAGCTCACACCAAAACGTTCTGCTTGAACGAGAAGATCCTTGAATTACATATCAATTTATTTACAGCCTTCACAAAATTAGTCATATTTTCTGCATAGATATAAAATATCAGTTTGAAGAAGAATTTCTGTTGCAATGCAAAAAAAATTCTTCTTCAAATGGCGATGAATCAATTTCCACCATAGCTTGCGGAAATTTTGAATCTGAAAAGCATTTGAGTGAAACTCATGTTAGTTATAATTAAACTTGAATAACCATATTCTTGGTTCATAATGACTGTTCGTCCTTTAAAAATTTAATTAAAAAAGAGTAGGATCCAATCTCAAAAAAAGTTTTTTATTATTTGACCGATTACCCTGAAATTTGCAGTGTATGTGCATTTTTTCCCCACTGAAAACAGTCGATTTCTGACGTTTTTCTGAGTCTATAACGGTTTAAAAGTTATTTGGAACCAAACTTCGAAATTAAAATGAATATAAGTGGTAAACCATTGGTCGAAATGACCTAAAAGTTTAATTGATTATTCTCAGCCTCAATTTCTAAAAAAAATTTTTATTATTATTAGACTTTTTTGATATCTGCTTTAGAAGTAAGTTATAGCACTTTGAATTTTTTTTTTTTTTTTAAATAAAATGGGTATTGAGAATCCTTATATTTTATATTTAATTAAATGACTTTTAAAATATCAAATACGCCCTAAAAGAATCTATTATAGAATGGCAACACTTCATGTTTTGACTAGCTACATACGCTTGAAAGCGATGCCGACACAGACTTGCAACCTTGGGCTTGAACCTCGTTGATAACAAAGTCAAAAATGTAATTGTGTTATAAAAAATCACCCACATTAACTTAAGAAATCTTCCAGAACGTAATGTATTAACTATTTACTACTTATATAGCCAAATTGTAGTTATATATTCTTTTTAACCCTGGGGTGTAAGAGTTTTTACAGAGCTTTGTGAAACAAGTTAGGGCCTAACTTGACATACTCAACCCTTATAACTATTATTTACTTTTTGAATTAAATGGACATTTGATGGCTTGGGTTGGGTTAGTTTATTAACTTGAATTGTATGATTGACGTGACTTACTATTTAATCTAGGCCTTGGGTTTTGGATCAGAGTTTTTGAGAGTTCTTGCTTGTGGGGTTTGAGTCTATGTTTCTACTTGGCTGAAAAGTTACCTCATTAACTACTTATAAAAATTTACTTATGCGCTTATACAAAAGAGCCAAACATCCAACTTTGGAAATCAAATAAATCCCGTTACTTTACATTTGCAGAATATATTAAATGGTGAGTTCTTTATTAATCTCTTTTATTAATTTGTAGGCAAAATTTTAATAGAATAAGGTTTATTCTTGGCAAAAGCAGTTACAATATCTGCCTAAAGCGTTTTCATGGGTTTCACGCCACAGAAATTCCAACATGGGAAAAAAATATACACATCCGGAGAATTTTTTTTAAAAAAACTGTACATTAAAAGTTTTTATATTTGTCAGGTATTTAGAGGAGGGGCAGAGCTACAACTTTTATTTAAAACATATTTAAATGCTATTTGCTTGTTTCGAGATACAGCCTCCCAAACTTTGCAAATTTTGAAATTTCTTCGAAAATTAGCCTTTTTCGAGAGGCTATATTTCGAAAAGTACAAATACCATTGAATAAAGTATTTAGAGAAATTTGTAGCTCTGTCCATCCTCTACGTTCAGTTTTTGTTTGTCCGGAAGGGTAGATTTTCCAAAATTGGAAAAAAATAAAATAATTTTTCGATAGTTGGTCAGACAAGGGCATATAACGTTTTTTCTATAAAGTAGAGAAAGAAACTCTTTTAAAATCTTTTGTAACCAATAGAATTTTTAATATACATTCCAAATTTCAGATCATTCCAAGTGGTTTGGCATCACCGTGAAATAAATAAAATGGGTATTGAGAATCCTTATATTTTATATTTAATTAAATGACTTTTAAAATATCAAATACGCCCTAAAAGAATCTATTATAGAATGGCAACACTTCAATTTGGGTGAAATTTAAAAAAAAAAAAACTTTTAAACCGTTATAGGTACGTAAAAACTTTGGGAAAAAAGCTATATAGAATGAAATTTTCAGGATAATCGGTTGAAAAAAAAATTTTTTTTCAACATTGGATCCTCCCCTAAATTTGGCGCGTGTTTTTTAATTCAATAATGAGTTTGGTTGACGATGTTCGCAAAATCGCTTGCTTTGGTGTGACCTCTCCGTTATCAGATTTTGATTGTTATCTTTCATCATTAATTAATTTTAAAAGTTTTGAAGTTGGCATTTAGGAGCCTCCCTCAAATCACTTTGTATTCAACATTAAATTTCTATCATAAACATATATGAAATACTATTTTCAATGGTTTTAACAAATAAAAGGTAAGGGACTGTTCATCCAAGTTATTGTTGGAGTTAGATTTCATTCAAACTCTCATGCGATTTACTTTGAAAATTATCATTATGGAAAGTACTTTATATATTGCATTTTAATGGATTTTTGTTTTGTAGCAAATATCGAATACTTATGTTCAAGGTAGAATTACATTTACATTTGAGCTACATACAAATGCTCAAAGACACACACGCACACACACACGCACACGCAGAGGTGGGCATCGTTACATGAAATTGGGTAGCGTTACCGTTACTCGTTACTTGAGAGAAAAGGTGTAGCGTTACCGTTACATCGTTACATTTTAAAATCCTTTGGAGCGTTACCGTTACTCGTTACTGTAACGCCGTTACATGTAACGCGTTACTTGGTCAGTTTCGGGCTTAATTATTAGTTTACAGTTTTCGCACATGAACATATGTATACATATTTACTGCTGACGATTAAATCATTGGATTAACTAACAGTTTTTAAACTTTTATTCAAAAAGTGCAATTTATATTACTATCATTGACCAAATAATATAAATATAGTTTTTAAAATTGTTATATATATTTTAAGTTTCATTATATAAATTTAGTGCAATAAATGATATACATTTATGGAATTTAGTGATACAATATTATCCATATTTGAAATTTTTTTATAATTTACCTTATTAATAAACGTAGAAGATTATCTGAATTGTGCTTCACTTTGAACCCTAGTTAGCCGATCTTCTTTCAACATTGTTTAATTTTATTGGACGGTATGCAAAATATTAAGAGTAGATATTATTAATATTAATAATGATAATGGTAATAATAAAAAAAATTGACAGTAATAATGTATTGTAAAGTTAGGTAATAATATAATATATAATAATAATAATAATAATAATAATAATAATAATAATAATAATAATAATAATAATAATAATAATAATAGTAATAATTAAGATCTATTTAAACAGTTAATCACTTAATAATAAATGATAATAATTTTCAGTAACCATATTGAGCATAAATAAAATTGAAAAAGAAAGACATATGGATTTTATTTATAGTAACTTAATATATTATATTATATATATATATATATATATATATATATATATATATATATATATATATATATATATATATATATATATATATATATATATATATATATATAATATATATATATATTTTACACATCACCACCACTCACGGGCAAAGCCCTATTCAAGGAGGGGGTGTTAAAAGAATAAAAATGAAAATAAATAGAGTACAAAATCCAGAAAATAAAAACCACCCCTACAGTACCCACCTAACGCAAATTTCTCAGGTGGGCGCAGACGCGGGCTTTAAAGAAATTGAGATTAAATGCAGTGGGAAATTCAGGAGATGGAAGAGAGTTCCACAAGACAGAGGTGGCAGGAAAGAAAGAGGCACCACAGCGGACAAGACTGGAGTTGCCTATGTCCACGCAAAATTGATGAGCGAACATTGCACCCCTTGTGCTGCGAGGACGCCATAAAGGTGGAGGTACACGGGTGGATAGTTCCCTCGAGCATTTGCCACTGTAGTACCTATAGAAAAGTGACAAGGCACCAACATCACGTCGCAAAGATAAAGAATCAAGAGAATTAGAAAGAGCGGGACAGTTTATAAGTCTTTTAGCCTTTGACTCAACCCTATCCAAAAGACGGGTGAAACCTGAGCCACCCCAGATATGAGAGCAGTACTCCATACAAGGACGGATGAGACCCTTGTATAATTGGAGTAACTGCGAGGAAGAAAAAAACTCTCGCAGTCTAAACAGAACTCCCAGCTTCTTTGAGGCCGCCCTAGCAACCATTGTGATATGAGGTTTCCAAGACATTTTTTTGTTTATGTGAAGGCCAAGGATGTTTATATTGTCAACAGGAGAGACGGGAGAACCATCGAAAGAAATAGAAAAGTTAGGAGGTGTCTTTGAGAGAGAGATTTCTAGAAGTTGAGTTTTTTAAAGAGTTGAATTTCACAAGGTTGAGACGACCCCACTGGGAAATTCTATCCAGATCTGCAAGAATGGAATCGGAAAGATGTAGACGAGAAGCAACTCTAGATGCAAAGGAAGGAGCAGATTTGAAATGAGTGGAAGAATGGAGGGTTGAGTCATCGGCATATGAATGCATAGGGTTATATGAACAGCTGAGAAGATCATTAATGAAAAGTAAGAATAGAGTAGGAGACAAGACAGAACTCTGAGGAACACCACTATTGACAGGAAAGGAAGAAGAAGTCGCTCCATCAACAACAGCCGAAATGGAACGATTAGAAAGAAAACTAGACATAAGTAAGCAAAGAGAAAGAGGAAACCCAAAGGAGGGGAGCTTGGAAAGCAGTGACGCATGCCATACCTGGTCAAACGTCTTAGATATGTCAAGCGCCACCACGCAAGTCTCCCCATGGTCCCTAAGGGCAGAAGACCATAGATCTGTGAGATAGGAAAGTATATCACCAGTAGACATCGAACGACGAAAACCATACTGATGATCAGAAAGAAGGGAATGAGATTCCAGATGATCTAAGAAGTGAGAGTTAAGAAGGGTTTCAAAGATCTTAGACAGAATACAAGTGAGAGCTATAGGGCGATAGTTGGAAGGATCAGAGCGGCTACCTTTCTTCGGAATAGGTTGGACTATTGCGCGCTTCCAACACTGAGGGAAAGTACTAGTATTGAGGCATAGAGAGAAAAGTTGAACGAGGGACGGAGCCAGCTCAGAAGCACACTCCCTTAAAACTCAGGGAGGAATGCCATCCGGGCCGCTTGCCTTCCTAACGTTCATAGACTTCAGAAGCCCATGCACCTGGTCAAATGAAATCACAGGCAAAGGCATGGGACCTCTGAGAGGAGAAGAAGTAGGAGGAGGATTGCCGGAGTCGTCCAGGTTGAATTAGAGGAGAATAGGAGGCCGAAGAGATTAGCCTTTTCAGTTGGAATGTTAGCAACAGAACCATCAGAGCGAATAAGAGGAGGAAAGGAAGATTTACAGAAATTGTTGGAGATGGTTTTGGCAAGAGGCCAAAAAGATTTTTCAGTAGGAGAATTTAGGAGCTCAGCACACCTTCGTTTTGGTGAAAGTCTGCTTTGCTCGTCGAAGAATATCCCTGCAACGATTCCGATCTGAATGAAAATTAGCTAGAGTGATAGGAGAAGGAGAATTTTTCCACTGTCGATACGCAATGTCTCTAGCCTGAATGGCACGAGAACAAGCGCGATCGAACCATGGATTTTTAGGAGAGAAGGATTTAGTTGAAGAAGGAATGAACCTGCTCATCCCATCAACGATTACGGCCCCCACCTTATCGGCAGAGACCGAAGCGTCTCCAGAGACAAAGCAGTCACTCCAGGAATAGTTAGCGTAGAAGCAACGCAAAGCCCCCCAGTCAGCCCGATCAAAGTGCCAGAAGATACGCTTAGGGCAGGGTGGAGCAGTTGGAGAGAAAGCATGAAAATTAAGACAAATTAGATTGTGGCCGGAGTTACCAATAGGTTCGAAGATAGCATATTTATAGAGAGAAGGACTAGTAGTGAAGCATAAATCAAGAGTGTTCAAGAATTGGTTGGACGATCTGGAATGTGTGTTGGTTCTTTTATCAGTTGCTCCAGATCGTTGAGAATGCTGAATGATTCGGCCTCCTCTCCTCCTGAATCAGTATGAGAGGAACCTAGCCATTCAGTGTTGTGTACGTTGAAATCACCTAAATAGTGGACCTCAGTATTTGGATGCGAAGATGTAACAGTCTCGTGAGAAGTATTTAGGTACTCAAAAAAGGTAGAAAAATCTGTTCTATTAGGAGAACAGTAGCAGAAGCACAAGATTATTGAAGCCACAGAACATCGAAGTTAGGAGAGATTCACAGGACGTTTATATATATATATATATATATATATATTATATATATATATATATATATATATATATATATATATATATATATATATATATATATATATATATATATATATTTAAAAATCTTGAAAAATTAAAAATTCGTTTCCATAAAAATAAACAAAAATGTCAACACAGTGGAGTTTCGTGTGTAGGATGTAACGAGTAACGAGTAACGGAAAAAACCGTTATAATTTGTAAAAATGGGGTAGCGTTACCGTTACACCGTTACATTTTAAAACCCTTTGAAGCGTTACCGTTACTCGTTACATTTGTAACGCCCGTTACGTAACGCCGTTACATGTAACGCGTTACTGCCCACCTCTGCGCACACGCACATGCATCATATATATTATATATATATATATATATTATATATATATATATATATATATATATATATATATATATATATATATATATATATATATATATATATATATATATATATATATATATAACAACGCAATTAATTATGTAATCATATTTAAAGCTCATATATTTTCTTTTCTCATAAAAGGAAACATAATTTTCATAAAAGTACACCAGATAAATTCGTTCTCCGGTTAAATAAACAATATTCTTCGCTGGGAGAAAAAATAAATAGAATAAGTTTAGAAGGGGAAAAAAAAAGAAATTTAGAGTTCATTATTTTTCATCATGGTTGTAAATTCGAGAAGAAACACCTGTTTTATATTGCTTAAATAAATTAAAAGTTTTTATTATATATGTGTCCATTATATATATATATATATATATATATATATAATATATATATATATATATAATATATATATATATATATATATATATATATATATATATATATATATATATATATATATATATATATATATATATATATATATATATATATATATATATATATATATATATATATATATATATATATATATATATATATATATATATATATATATATATATATATATATATATATATATATATATATATATATATATATATATATATATATATATATATATATATATATATATATATATATATATATATATATATATATATATATATATATATATATATATATATATATATATATCCTTCTGTGGGCAAAGGCCAGAGGCCTTCCAATTCCCACCAGAGTTGAAAAAATCTAACCTGTTCGACGGAGACCGACATGTCCAGATACAATGAGTTTGAAAATGTGCAAGTCAAAGGAAGTTGGGAAAACAGATAAAGGTAGTGTTTCAAACTTTACCAGTAGAACATATGCACGATTGACCATAGCGGTTAAGTCTGGGGTATAAGAGTTGGATAGAGAAAGGATGGGAATGTGTAGAGAGGCTCTTCTCAATGGAGGAGGTAGTGAGTTCAGAAGAGCAGTATCCGTTGTAATGGCGATAGTATAGAGAGAGTGACGTAACAATTCGACAAGCAGAAAGAAAACGGAGAAAGTTTGTGAGAGCGGGAGAGTTGATGAGACGAAAACCCTAGACTCCACCTTCTCAAGGAGAGCTGTATGGGTGAAACCGCTCCAGTGTGTGAAGTATACTCCATACACGGGCGAACAACTCTCCTATAGAAAGCAAGCAAATGGGGTGGAGTGAAGAAATTCTGAGCACCCAACCTCTTAGAAGCTTATTTAGAAAGAGAAGTAATATGATCTTTCCAAGAAAGATCACGAGGTAAAGATACACCGAGAATATTAAAAACAAATGAAAATTTGAGTTTTGTGTTTTCGAAGAAGATATCATAGTTGTGTGGAAGATTGTGTCGAGTGGAGAGATGGTGGAGCTGAATTTTTGAGGCATTGAAAACTACCAAGTTTTCTCTGCCCCAATTTGAAATACGTGAAATATCAGAGGTTAGTTGCTTCAAGGCTACTCTTCTCGAGTTTATTAACTGTTGTTGGGAGGGAC
>SEYY01001584.1:0-54111 GCA_009176605.1 Armadillidium nasatum | reverse complement strand
CCAGGAGTCACTCCTGATAGCTCAGAAGAACAAGCCACAGCTTCCCACCCACCCATCCCTTTCTCAAAATATGCTTTTTTAATTTCAATTTATTAATATAGTTACATATTTGTATTTAAATTGTGATAAGTTGATTTGACCAACTTTGACATTGTATATGTAAATAGAACAATAATAATTTACTTGCTTTTCAGAACTTCTGATGTTTTATTCATTTCTGTTTCTGTTAGTTTGTAAGTCCTTCCAGTCACAGTAATTGGAATCAACAACTGTCAGTATATCTGAATAAGGTACTACCAAAGTATCTGGTTTAGATGGATAGTGGAATGAAGCAGAAGGGCCATTAGGTATTAAAAAATTTAGTTTTACATCTAGTGTGTCTGAATATGTCTCAAGGACACATGCCAACCACCATTTATTGTCATAGATTGCTGTTACAAATAACATTTTCAATATTTAAGTTCTTTAGAGTTTTTTGTAATCCTTACTATTTTTGATCCTTTACTGATGCTTGAAACTGTTCTTACTTCCATTTGTACTTACAGGAACTGTGTAGTTTCTGGGTTCCTGGAATTGTATTTTCATTTCTTAAATCTTTCTTTTAAGTTTGACTCTTCTTTTATCCATTCATCAGTTGAGTAAATGAAGAATATTCCATGAATGTTGTCTCTTCCAAAATCAAATAACAGTCATAGTGTCATAATTTGGTTGCTATAAAGGCGCTGTAGAGCTGCATTTGCAATTAATCTCTTCACAGTACCACAGAGACCATTGCATGGTACTTTTCCATGAGAGCTTGCAAAGTCAGTTATGTGATGGCATAAATTTACAAAATTTTCGTAATTTTTGTACTGTAATTATACCCAAATCTTTTTCTTTATCCACATACCCAAGCCATTCTCCATACATTTCATAATTGAAATTCTCATTAGAATAGCCTACATGAAGAATCTTACACTTTTTATTATTGAAATTCATTTGCCAGCCCAACCAAGAAGCCTATTTAAATCACATTGAACTGACATACATCCTTCAATATTTTTAACATGACAGGCTAGCTATGTATCATCAGCAAACTTAGAAATTAAACATTTTATTTCCTTATCCAAATCATTAATACAATTAAGAATAGAAGAGGCCCCAGCACAAAATATTGAGGAACCCCTCTTTATTGCCACTTAATACTACACACTGCCTCCTATCCTTCAACCACTCCTGTATCCAGTTTTGAACAATCCCTCCTAAACTACACTACTGAGATAATTTGCAAATCTGCCTTTTATGAGGTACCTTATTAAAAGTTTTGCTGAAATCAAGATATACTATATCAAATGACTCCCCTTTGTTGATGCAATCATTAATATACTCCATAAATTTCAAAAGATTTGTCTAAAATGACTTACCTTTCTTAAAACCATGTTGAGAGTCTTGCAAAATCTTATTGTCAAATAAATTCTTTTTTATTCAACATTTTATTATTTTTTAAAAAACCTTTACTACAAAGGACGTTAATTAACTGGCCTGTAATTTCCAAGATTGTCCTTGCCACCTTTCTTATAAATTGGCACCACATAAGCAATTTTACAATCCTCTGGTATCTCACAATAATAAAGCATATGCAATTCTATTACTACCTTCCATTAGGATTCTTCCATGTATATATATCATCAGGACCTGCAGACTTTATAATTAATATATATGTTAAAAGTAGATTTTTAAACTCATCAAGTTCAACATTTAGAGATGCAACATATAGGGATGCAAAACTTATCTATGCTCTGTCCTCAGATGTAATTGTTATCAAACCTTTCATTTGTAAATCATGATGCAAAATAGGACCAATCTATATATTATTATTATTAATTACTATTAAATTTATAAAAACTAAAGAATTTCTTCAGATCCTCATTATTATTACTTGCCAAGTTAATTTCTGATTGTCTTTTAGACCTCCTCATTACCTGATTTAATTTGTTCCTTATTCTGCCATAAGTTTCTAAATCTATTATACTCCTACTGTCTTTGAACCTCTTGAACAATTACATTATCTCTAATTTTACCCATTATATCCCTACTCCATCAATTAGGCTTTCTATTATCTGCCCTAATTGCTTACTGAAAAACACTAACTGAATTTTATCCAAGATTTAATTTGAATGTTTCCCACATTTGAAAACAGTTTTGGTCCTCAAATTCCTTATCCCAGTCAATGGCTCCAAGTATGTTTGTAAATCAAAGTTATAAAAGTTTGACATCCATTTTTTAAAGTCAAAAACTTTTACCTTGTTTTCTGCTAAATGGTTTAGCTATTACATTTAAATTAAACTTTACTATTTTATGATCACTGTTGCCCAAATTTTCTTCAACTAATATTATTAACTAAAGGATCTTATTTACAAATATTAGGTCAAATAATGTATTGGATCTTGTTGCTTCATTAATTACCTGGATTAAAAAAAATTATCAAGTATGTAGTCAATAAATAACAAACTTGTTTCATAAGTACAAGAAAGAGTACTCCAATCAATATTAGGAAAATTGAAATCACCCATTAGAATAATATCTACTTCTTTAACATTGCAAGCTGATATAATCTCATTTATCATTGCAACATTCAAACTTTGATCCTGAGAAGGGGTTTTGTAAAAGGCTCCTATTCTATATAGTTTACTACTCATAACAATATCAATCCACAAAGATTAAACCTCTGAAACAATTTTAAATTCTAGTCTCTGAACAGATGGGTATCATGTTTCTAATATAAAGAGCAACACCACTTTCCCTACCCATGTGCTGGTAAAAATAAAATAAACCCTCAATTTCAAATTCTTGTAATAAATAGGTTTTCATATACTTATCTCTGTGATACAAATAATTATCTAATTTTTCCTCTACTATGTACCCCATTAACTCATCTTTATTTTTCTCGAAGTTTCTAAGCATTTGTAAAGAAACCATTAATATTCTGTATACTATTTACATTTTTATAAATTTGCCCTTTACCCCTATCCTAATTTAATTTCCCAAATTACATGATTCCAATATTTCCTCACTGAAAATTTTGACACCTTTTCTACATAGGTGGACTCTATCTTTTCCAAACATGTAACATCCTTTCCATAAAACTTGTCCCAAAAATCTAGATACTTTATACCATTAACATTGCAAAGGTTCTTAACATTTGATCATGCTCAATGCTAGTGAAATCCACTCATGTCCTACACCAACTCTAGGTAAAATTCTTGAAATCACGCCTTTCCTTCCGCACTCTTTTAATCTTTTCACCAGGTTCTCAAATTCCTTAAAAAGTCTTTCTGTTCTCCCATTGCCTACAGTATCATTTTGTTCACACATAAACTATAACCAATGCATCCTCAAAGGCAAAGGTATTGACATTTCACTTCTGATGACACTGGAATTATCATTAGTCTTTGCCCTTGGATATCAAGCATGCCTACCTTTCCATTTTTTCCTGTGACAAAGTTTTATCTGAATACCATATAAGTGAAAGGGAGACCAAATCTTACCTACTCTATTAATACATCAGTCTGCTTATTTGACTGAACCACATTTTATTATTACTTGCAAGACTCTGATATTTCTATTTTTTTAAAATAATAAAAGTAAAATAGTGTATTCCACTACTTTGTTATCACTTGGAAAACTCAAGCTAGGTCTATTATTACTATTTTTTTTACCCTGCTACTCATTAATTATTACTATGCTATTTAAATCAGTAGACAACTGGGAATTATTTGGTAAAACTTTTTTCACTCAAATATTCTTATCCTTCAATGTTTCAATAGTGTCTGAAAGTTTAATAATTTTAAGTTTAAATATCTCATTTTCTTTCCTAGTCTGCCTAATATCAGTCTGTTGATCTTGATTATCCTCTTTAAGTACGTCAACTCCTGCATACCATTTTTTCTTACAACCAAGGTATATCCACATATAATCTTCATATTTTGTTAAGTATAATAAAAATCAGGTTCTACATTCACACAACCAGCATGAGACTATCACAAGCATGCCCCTATCCTGTTTCCTAAACTCCTCCTTACAACTCCATCAACTATCACTAGGCATAAACATATTACAAAAAACTTAAGTAATTCTAGAGTTCATGGTAGTATTTTTTTTTTCCTTATTATCAAAAATATGAAAATAAAATGGTCTGAAATCAAATTATTTTTTAGGAATAGAGGTCCAGAAAACAATTTTGTACACTAAAACACCAAAAAAAAAAAAATTAAATAAATAAAAAATAACTAGGTAATAACTACACATCATATGACTTTAATGACGTATTATCATTTGATTTTGCAGTTTGCGCTACCAGGTTGCTGTACCAGCATTGGAGGGAATCATATAATAAAAAAAAAATTCATAATTTACTGAAACTATGAAGACTAATAAATATTATGAAATTAAGTAAATTAGGCATTTTCAATTATTTAAAAAAAATCCTTTTTTATATTATTATTACATTCTGAAAGGCCCAGCATTTCGCTAGGTTAGGCCTACTTACTGACCATTAGGCGTACTTTTACCCTTTTAGTCTAGGTTAGGTTGTCAAACTATTTTCAATTTACAAATTAGTTTGACTTAATGTAACCTGGACTTATCGGGTAAAAGTATACCTAATAGGCAGCAAATTGGCCTAACCTAGCAAATGCTGGGTCTTTTGATATTTATGTTACATAATTAAAATAGATAAATAAAGAAAATATTTTTATCACTTCCATTTAACTAATTTAATTTTATTTCAAAAAAAAATTTTTTTTTTTTTTAATTTATATATATATATTTTAAAAAAATTTTTTTTTTTTTTTTACCTTTTTATTAGCTCCAAAATAACTATAAAATTTAATGCTAATTTAGCAACCTGGTAGTACAAAGCCAAATGATATGCTATTAAAGTTGTACAATGTGTTATTAAATGATCATAGCTATTACTCTTAATTTTTTTAAATCTTTTGTTTTAAAAGTATAAAATCGTTTTTCTTATTCTCAACTAAAAAAAATTGATTTTCAGACCATTTCATCTTCATATTTCTGATATAATAATAAAAATAAAAAAAAACTCCTGTGAACTCTAGAATTACCAAAATTTATAAGTAGGTCTAATTTTACTGAATGGCTCAGAGTAACTTTTAAATTCAATATATAATATCGTACAGATGAATAGATAGTACAAAAGCTTTAAATTAAAAAGATCAATAAGCAAATATCATAAATGAAATAAAAACTATGACTAGCTTACACCTTGTTTAGTCTAAGGTTTTAATTAAGAAATATACCTTGGGGTTATTAAAAACAATCTGAAAAACTGGGTAGGCCTACTAACAACTAGTCCATCCAATTAAAATATTTAAATTTAACCAGAAATTAAACAATTTTAACCAGAATTAAATCAAGTTTTTTACAAGAAATCAAAACAAATATAAAAATATGATGAATGTGTCAAATGCTTAATAAAATCTTAAGGATTAGACTTACCTTAGCCTTTAGTTATTTACAAATTTAAACAAAAATTCCAGAAATCACACTTTATCAAATTAATAAAAATAAATACCAATATCAATAATACTAAAATAAATCACCCAACAATACAAAATAATTTAAAAATAAACAATTTGTTCAAGTAAAATAAAGAGCTCACTTGAAACACAACCACCTAGAACTTATATAGTTATATCTTGGTTCCTTCATCATTGGGAAACATTAAAAAGAGAAGAACCCTGTAGATAATGCTGGTGTAGAAAATTTTAAATGCCTAAACAATGACAGTTTATAAAATTTTACAACGGAAAGCCATTTTTGATTCCTACTCCACCGAAGCAAAGGTAAATTTTTTTTTATACCTTCAATTTAAAATAATTAGATATCAAAAGTAGCTCACTTTTGTGATAAACTATCCCTGTCTTCTATGGAGATCAAAATAATAATAAAACCATGATAATATTTTCATTCATACTTTTATAACAAAGTAAATAAGAAATTTATACTTTGTACATACTACATAGTACAGTTTTTAGATCATAAACAGGTCTAATCTTTGGTCTGCCTGGTCATAGACTTTGGTATATAGTCAGTCCGCCGTTCAGAAACCGAGCAAAAGCAAGGCCTTCTAGATTAGAAGGCCTGGGTGTAAGATTCATGACGTCACAATAGGAGTCATAACATTGGCTTCAAATAACATGGGAGTCAATGGGATTTATGCGACATGTCCTGTCAATTTCAAAGTTTTATATAAGTTTCAGTTATCCAATTTATTTAAAACGAAAAGACATTGTTTAAGAGTGTTGTGAGAACATGTAAAAATAAAAAATAGTTCAAATTTATTATTATTTAGTTGCTTTTGAGGAGTTTTAAAATTCTGTTGCACACTGTAAACATTTGACTCCTAAAATGAAAAATTGTCGGACATTTTTTGTAGACGGTGTTTGAATGTTTTCGCCTCGTATTTTATAGTCCTCAATTGGAATCAAATAAAGACAAAATTTTATTTGATTGCTTCATAAAATGTAGTTATAATATGTATGTGAATATATAAAATAAATAATTTGCTGATTGACCTACATCAACAGTAATATAGTGTTAACCCAAGCACAGTTTAAGCAAATTCTTAGATTCTTTGGTTAAATTTCGTTATCAAATTTATGATCTAGCTTACCAAGATTTAAAAATAAAAAATTCATTGCAATGTCAGATGTATTTGTAGACAATAAACCAAAAAATATTTTTTGTTACAAGTATAGTAGGGTAAGATAATTTATTAGTCTACTGTGCTTGTCAAGTAACAGCTTATATATATATATATATATATATATATATATATATATATATATATATATATATATATATATATATATATATATATATATATATATATATATATATATATATATATATATATTATTATTATTATTATTATTATTATTCTAGGATGGCATAATTAATAGCCTTTTAGTGTTTAAAAAAGGCCAGTTAGCTTTTAATTACTTTGAGTAATTCACATTCTTAGAAATTGAATATTGATGATGGTAAGTGATTTTTATTTTTTTTATTTTTTAAACTACTATTTATTAAGATTAAATTTTTTGTTAGAAAAAATGGTAATTATGCAGCAAATATTGCCCCTATAGTATTTATAGATTGAAGAGATTATTATATTAAGATATTAAAAATAGATGTTTAAATATAGGAACTAGGTGGTCATCAGTAAAGATGCCTGGAGGGTAATACTTTAGTGATACAGGCCCAAATTTTTTTCTTCCCAGCTTAAGTACGAAAATGAAATTATCTCTCTTTTTTTTTGACAATTTTGTAAAAAAAAAAAAAAAAAAATGAACAAATAAATTAAATTTTTTTTTCAAATTAATAAAAATAATTATTTTTTCAATATGATGTCTGAAGATCGTCTCCCAAAAGTGTATACACAGCACTAATACAAGAGAAACTGTCCTTTGACTATTTTTGCCAGGCTGCTATTATGACTAAATTTTAAAAGATTTTGAAGCTAAAAATGGAAATAATATATATATATATATATATATATATATATATATATATATATATATATATATATATATATATATATATATATATATATATATATATATATATATATATATATATATATATATAAAGAAGCAATATAAGTAAAAATTTTATCACCACCACTCATGGGTCAGGGGGTATGGGGGGCGCTGCTATGACCTTGTGGGTGGTGGTGGTAATTCTTCAGAGTCTAGGATCAAATTTTTTTTCCTACTCAGCCTAACTACAAAAATGAAATGATCTAATTTTTTTTTTTTTTTTTTTTTTTGCTTCCAGAAAGTGGTAGTTCAAAGTTTTTATCATGTGTGTATGGTAGTGATAAAATTTTTGCTTATATTGCTCTCTCATATATATATATATATATATATATATATATATATATATATATATATATATATATATATATATATATATATATATATATATATATATATATATATATATATATATATATATATTTACATTTTTTAGCTTCAAGATCTTTTAAAATCTAGTCCTAATAGCAACCTAGCCAAAATAGTCAAAGGACAGTTTTACACTTTCGGCAGAAAATCTTCTGACATATTGAAAAAATAATTTTTATTAGTTTAAATTTTTTTCTTACAAAATCATTTGCCATTCATCAATTAACTATAAAAAAAATCATATTTCCTTTTTGTAGTTAAGCTGAGAAGGAAAAAAATTCGGACCTGAATCACTAAAGTATTACCATATATAGAAAAAGATATTTATTAAAATATATTAATAAAAATGGAAAATATTGCCAAACTTTATATTTTTATTAGGATGTCCTTAGTTAAGTTTTGTTAATTTTGTGTTCATAGTTTCTGTAGATAAAAAAAAAAATATTTCTGCATTGCCATGAACTATGTAATTCTATATATATATATATATATAGACAAAATTAAAAGATAACAATTTGGATTAAAAATATGGAAAAATTTTTATCTCTGCTTGAAGTTAGGAGTGGTCTAAACCAAATTTCAAATATAATTGTTTCCTTTTTTTTTTTTTTTTTTTTAATTAAAATTATTTAGAAAAAAAAAAAAAAAAAAAATAATATATATATATATATATATATATATATATATATATATATATATATATATATATATATATATATATATATATATATATATATATATATATATATATATATATATATATATTACAACCTAATTTTATAAATTTATACATCAAATTGTAATACCTAAACTGTGTTAAAATTTTGTGAGATAAATTTTCCAATAATATTGTAGAAGTTTTCTTTAACATACATTTTTAGTTTAGTTTTATTTGAAACAAACACATTGGGGTAGCACCTCCTTCATAAATACCGATTATTATTATTTTTATTATTAGTATTATTATAGTAGATCTTCAAAATATTTTAATTAAGCATGAAATAGGAATGAAAATGTGTTTCCTTTATTAATAGGCCTATAAAGTATATGATAGAATTTGAAGGGAAGAGAAATTTGACTTAGAAATATGAGTATATATATATATATATATATATATATATATATATATATATATATATATATATATATATATATATATATATATATATATATATATATATATATATATATATATATATATATATATATATATATATATATATGATTTTCAAATTTTTTACTTTCTTATTTAGTATTTAAGCATTATTACTTTGGAGTGAGATTAAAGTAGAGTGAAAGTTTTTTTATTTTATTTTAAAGTTTGCAGTGAACTTCATCAGTGAAATATAATTTGAATTCCACAAACCTGTTTGAATGTATAATTACAAAATATTGTGAGAAATTTTTAATTGAGACTTTTATGAATTTAAGTAGCCTATGTTTTAAATTATTAATTTGTTGTGTGAATTCAGAAATTTGCTTGATATGAAATAGAGAAGGAAAAAAACTTTTCCATTTTATTTTTATTATAGAATTTGTTTTCATGAAATGATAAATGTAAGTAGACAGGAGAGCTATAAAGCAAAAATTTATGTAAAATTGTTTTGTGTATTAGAAATAAAATATGTTAGGCATGGATTTATAAAAATATTCCAAACATTTATAATGCTTATGTAACAAAATATAACTTCTCCCAGTGGTAGTAACCTAAGCTAAGTTCCTAATGTATCAGTAGCTGCAAATTTAATAATAACTATCAAAACTAAGCCAAACCAATGCTCTTTACTTGAGCTACTATTGACAAATACTTGTACTTTGTAGCTCCAATTTAAATTTCATTAGGTTGAGAAAGCTGTGAAAATCAGAAAATTAGAAAAACAAAAGAAAGAATATTTAATAATGATGTTTTATTATTGCACGTAGGCCTTAATGAATATAAGACCTTGAAATGAGCAAGTTAAGATTATTAGCTATAACAAAAACTTCAGATTATTTTGTAATATTTCTTTTTGTTTTCATTTTACTAAATATTCTTAAGAAGAATTAGATGATTCAACTTTTTTTTTTTTAAATGGGAGATTGTCAGGTCTTAGCTGCTTTTTTTCTAACCCCTAAGGCAACTTTCAGGGGGGTAAATATTGCACTATTTTGTATAAATGTGATATTTTCTGGGTAATACGAACAGATAATTTTTCAGAATAAACTTGAAAATTGTTTTTTAAACCTCCTATTATTTGAATATCTTTTTTTTCTTACCATACAGCTTATTGCAAATCTACATGTGATTCATGCAGACTGAATTTCAGAGATTTGGTAATGTAGCCCAACTATCCTAATGACTAAATCCATTGTGTATGTGCTTTCAACTACTTTCTAGAAGACACCTGTGGAGGATTTCAAAACTATAAGGTCAGTGTGGTAACTTAAACCTAATGATAATTCTTAATATTTCTTTTAATTTTGTAAGTGATAAATGCTTTCCACTTTCAAAAAGTACATAATATCATTGCATGTAGTTTTATCTTAAAATGAAAATTATTTTTATCTTAAAATGAAAATTAGTTTTCTCAAACGTTTTGTATAGAAAATTATATTGCACTAATTTAAGTGATAAACTTAAATTAAATATTTTTATGTCATGAAACAATATTCATAACAATTTAAAAATCAAACAAATGAAAATTTTATTTAATTACATCTAACATTAGTCAATTGAAGGTATGCTGCACATAATGCTTTTAAAAATATATATATATATATATATATATATATATATATATATATATATATATATATATATATATATATATATATATAGTATATATATATATATATATATATATATATATATATATATATATATATATATATATATATATATATATATATATATATATATATATATATATATATATATATATATATATATATATATATAATTCTGCAAAAGCCAATTTTGATGGATATTCAGTAAATCTTCCTGATGCTATTACTTCCACCTTCTTTTTCTCCAGTACCATTTTCTGTGTACACTGAGCTTGCAAAGTCTACTAAGATGTGTTTCTGACATGGTTGATCTCAACTAGATTTAAATCTTTGCAGCATAATAAATGATTCTTTATGTGTGCTCATTGTGCTGGGAAGAAAGTTATCAGTCTTTCACCCTCTTTGATAGTTCAATTTTTTTAATTGTTTTTATCTGTACAGTTTATAATAGCTTAGCTTCATTATTAAAATTACTTAAAAACATTTATATAAAGAATATGTACTGTAAGTAGAGAAGATAAAAAAGTGGTTAAAATAAAAATAAAAAATTAGTTATGTTCAGAAAGCAAGTTTCTTGCCTTTATAATATTTGATTCTGTTGGAGCTTATGAGTTGAATTTTTAAAAGGTATTAATTATTTAGGGCTCTGCCCCTGAATGATGGCTAACTGCAAAAAAAAAAAAAAAATGAGATACTATGTCAGGGCTGTTGAGCTAGAGCCATGGAACCTCCAGGTTTTGGGTGGAGCTACAGTAAAAAAAAAAAAAAAAAAAAAAAAAAAAATTTTTTTTTTTTGCTATATTATTTACATACAGTATTTGTAATTGAAAGTAAAAATGAAGGGAATCCGAAGCCGGAGCCAAAGAAGGGTTATTTTAAAATGGCTGAGTCTGAGTTAGAGTCTGAAAAATTGAACGATACTAAAATAATTTCATTCTTGCAGAAATAATTTTTATACATTAGGTAATTTATTTTTCCTTTGGTTTTACAGATGCTACGGAGATACGTGTCGCAGGTTGCAAGTCAAATTACTTCATTTTAATGCCACAAATCAAGTTTCCTCAAGTAATCTGGATGAGGAAGAATAATTGTGTGGAAAAGTCATTATCACCGGTTTCATGTACAATTTCCTTTATCTTAATATATGAAAGTTTTTCGATATTGATAACTGTTTTGTTCATTTAAACTAAAATGTGTTAATAAAGTGCAAAATTGACACCACATATTAAATTTATTTTCTGGTCTAAATATCCATTGACTTTTTGTTTGTTGTATGGGCAAGTTCTCGTGCCAAGGAAATGCTGACAAATCTATTTTGAATGGGTCAATTAATTATCTTTAATCTACTTTCAAATTGACAATCTAGCAGACATCCAAACGCTTATAAGCCTACAGCTCAATCCTTTACATAAAATTTTGAAATTCTTTACTGGATCTTTTTTATATCATTCATTAAAAATTTTTACTTATAATTTAAAAAAAAAAAAGAAAAGAAAATTACATGGTTGAGTTGTTTACTAAATTTTAGGACTAAATAGAAGCATTGTATACTTCAATTTATAGAAATATTTGACCTGCAATGCAGTTTATACATACATAATACAAAATGTTTTTAAAAAATAGAAATAAAAAACATTCTAGACTAATGTAAAAAAGGATTCAGTGATGTTTTCAGATGCCATGGAGGAGTTAAATCATTTGCAATTGACATGGTAGCTAAAGCATTTAGTAGTTCCTGATTTACTATTTATTAGAATTTTTTTTTGAAAATATATAGTTTGGAAAATAAATATACACCTTCACAGACTGACTAGGAATTTGAAAAATAGTTGGAGGGCAGCTAAAGAACTGACAAATGTAAGATTCTTTATCAAGTATTTTTAATGGGCCACAAATACATTCTACAAATTCTTGTTTAACAAGGTTGACTATATTTTGGATGTAAAATATTCTTATCTCAGTTTTTCGTATATGTGATGATAACTCTTTCAGTTCCTTTAATCCTAAAGAACGGAACACTTTGGTGCTACTGTTTCACCTTCACGAATGTTTTTTAAATTTTTAGAATTTTGTCCTTATCCTTTGTCCGCAACCCCTATGGAGGGTAAATTGAAAAAAAAAATGAGGAGTAAACGTACTTATAAAGTATGCGGAATGTGAAATAAACCAGTTTTTTTTTAATGGTAATTTTAACTCATTCCTGAATAAAATAAAAAAAAGTTCATATTGCATTTTGAAATACAAAATGTTTGTAGTAAATATTTTTTTTTTCGATTTTTATTCTAATGTTCGGGATACATGAAAACTTGATAGTGTTTATTTTTTATTTGTATTAACTTTTTTTTTTAAACTCTTAACTGAAACTTTCATAGGTTAATTGAAACTATATTACATTATGGTACTTATATTCTGCAAATAAAAGTCATAGCAGAAAGTAAATTTTATTTATTCCAACTATTTATTTATTTTTTAAAAAAATTACTACTGTACCAAAAACTTTGGTTCTAATTAGTCGTGAATAATAATTATTCATTCACAATAACTTTCAATCTAGTTCTGAGTTTTAATATACTTATAAATAACTCTTCGCTGGAATCCAGAGTATCAAGAGCAATACCTAAGGTAAATTTCCACGAACTTCAAAGTGTGAAGAATAATAGTGAATGTTGTTAACATCAATGTAAAAAAACTAGGCATAATTAATAGTGCTTTTCATGGAACCTAAATAACTAGTGAGGCAGCAGCTTATAATTCAAGCTTTTATTTCTTCACATTTGTCAAAATCATGTAGCTACTATATACTGTTAGCGATAAGACAAGATACAAGCTTCGTCTCGTGTTCATAAGTTGCCTCATGCTAGATAAAAATCGATTCACATTTAGGACAACGGCAAAATTAGAAGCCTGTTCTAAAACATGTGGTGACCAAGGAATATTTTTACTTCTAAGCCCCTATGACTAGTCAAGGTCTTACCATTAGGCATCATTACATTTTTATGTTTGATTCCTCGTATTTACCAAAATAAGTAGTTAAACCAAAAAAATTATGTCAAACCTTTCTAATAAATTCACCAAATAAAAAAAAAAAGTTAGGAAGCAAGTTGATTGTCTTAAAAAAGAAACACAACTCAAGATATCTATCTATTCATGATGAAGTTTAGCTTCGTGTTCTCTGAAAATTTTTAAATATTTTTAATTTGGAAAATTGGAATGTGTAATTTGGTGCAAGAATGTTTAACGAAAACCTGTTCCAGTGCAGTCCCACATTTTGCAAAAACAAAACTGCTCATGGGAATAATAGCTCTCATTTTGTATAGGGAATCTTGATGCTTAGAAAGACAAAGGACAGGCTCTTGTCCAGAAGTATAATTTAAAATTCATTTCTACACAATAATTTACGATTTCACATCTGTTTTGGTCAGAGTTTGTATTGTGGAGAGAGATATGGTAGGAGTTCCTTGAAACTATCATTTACATTAAAACAAACTTCTTACACTATGTTTAAGCTAAGCGACTCTCTCTTTAAAGGATCTCAGTTTTGTATATTTACGTTTGATTAAAGTACATACCAACTCAATATATATGTTAAAAAGTTCATGATGTTAAATTTGAATTGAATTTTATTTTTATATGGTAGAACAGCGATACTCATAGAAACAATTTTTAAACTATATATATATATATATATATATATATATATATATATATATATATATATATATATATATATATATATATATATATATATATATATATATATATATATATATATATATAGTAATCAAAGTGTAAAATATACAAAATAAATTGATTTACACTTTATTTATCATGAAAAACACCAAAAATAACATTACTTCAAAAGCTAGAATGATATTGTGGTTAATAATAATAAAAAACAAAACAAAAAATTAAGTACATGGTAAACAGTACTTGGTATTTTTTTTTAAAAATACTGAAAGTTATTAAAAAAGAAGCTATAGCCAAATAATTAAGTATTTGAATGGTATATAAAAGATAAAACAATTACTTTGAATAAATTAATTATTGTCTGTTTTGTATTTAATAATAATAATACAAACCTTACATTTAATTTCCAAATTTCTGGTTACTTTTGGACGCTTTTTCTTTTCTTTAAAATTACACTTGAAAACAAGCTACAACAAAGGCAGTAAAAATATTTATAATTATTTATATTATATGAATTGCATATCTAAACTAAATCACACTCTTTCTTAATTGAAAAAAAACTTCCTCTGAAGATGTTTCTGGTACAGAAATGAAAGACGTTTGGGAATCATTCTAAATATTCTCTATACTTCTGTTGTAGAATGTTTTCCACAAAAATTCTAATGAAACCAATTAATGTCCAAAAGTACCTTTTCAGAACTTTGGAAATTAAATGTAAGACTTTTATTAAATCAAAGGCTGATATTGAATTCCTAAATAATAATAATAATAATAATAATAATAATAATAATAATAATAATAAATAATAATTGAGTGCCCCTTTCTTACTCCTCTGACTGTTCCAGTTATTCTTTGTTCCTTTCCTTCCTAATTGTATGTTCTTCAAATACTTTTTCATATGTTTAATCTGTTAATTAAAAAAAATCAATTATGATAAAGTATAGGAAAAATTATAATGGGTCATTTTTTTTTTTTTTTTTGTAAAAGCAACAAAATAGAATTATAGTAGAAAAATTTATCTCTGTATGATACATTTTTGTTAAGTTAAATAGGCACACTTAAAATACTTAGCTTTAAAAGAAAAATAAAAGAGAAAGACTGATTAAAGTACAAACCTTTACAGAATCGATTATTTCTTTGTCATCTACATGTTATATATGACATATTTTGGTGTTTTTTTTTTTTTTTTTTTTTTTTTTTAAGAAAATTTTTTTTTTTATTTATATAATATATATATATATATATATATATATATATATATATATATATATATATATATATATATATATATATATATATATATATATATATATATATATATATATATATATATATATATATATATATATATATATATATATATATATATATATACTGGATGCCAGATATTCTGCCTGCTAGTGAGTGGTCTTGTATATCTATTATCTCAACTTTCAAATTACCTGTAAAAAAAACTTTTTATTATAAATTCTATTAAACATACCCACTCAATTAGTTTACATGCATAACCATTATCTTAAATTTAAGAAACTTGTATAGTAGCATCTACATCTCAAATGGAAATAAACTTTTTTCTGAAAATGCTCAAATGTTTCAATTTTTGCATCTTTAACATTAAAAATTACCATAACACTATTAATTTATTCATTCTCTAAAATTTTAAAATTAAGTAAATTTTGGTACGCCTAGCTAACAATAAGTTATAATCAAGAATTTTAAGTTAATTTTGGTATGCCTAGCTAACAATAAGTTATAATCAAGAATTTTTTGTTAATTTTGACAATTTTTCTATAAGGCTTGTATTTAACAATTGGCAACTTTATTTCATGGTAGGAAATGAATATTTTTTTAAAACTGTAACATCTGTACAGGAATTAAATGAAAATCAATTAAGAATTTAATGAAACCTAATAAACTGAAAAAAAATACAAATACCCCCCAAAAAATATAAATGTATATTTACAAGGAGGTCATCACCCCATGTACCCCTCAACCTGTGCTGAAATTTAAGAATAATCTATCAATGCTCACAGGTAGGGTGTATTTTTATTTGGTCTACCAGGCTTCATTAGAACCTGTTTAAGTCTCATTAAATTGGTGTTTGCAAATATTATAAATTAAAAGATATTCATTTCCTACCATGAACTACACAATTACCTAACAGTAATAGTTTGACCTATGGTCCCAGTTTTCAATTTGAATTAGCATTTGGATATAAAAACATTAAACAAAATGCATAAAGAAATATTCCTAAATATTTTTAATAATGATGCCCCATATAATTTACAAAGTAAAAAATGTGTGAGGTTATTTATTAGTATTTAAAATTGAAAACTCAGACAACTTCTATATATATATATATATATATATATATATATATATATATATATATATATATATATATATATATATATATATATATATATATATATATATATATATATATATATATATATATATATATATATATATATATATATATATATATATATATATATATATATATATATATATATTTTGGATCACATTACTTCTCTTTCTAAACAAGTTTCTAAAAGTTGATGTTCTGAGGTGCTTTCATAATTTCTTCACTCCATTCCAGTTGCTTGCTGTTTATAGGAAGGAATATTGTTTGTCTTTCTATGGAGCATGCCTCTCTCATCTGGGGGTGGTTCCATTCATACAGCTCTCCCTGAAAGTTAATGTCTAGGGCTTTTTGTCTTATCAACTCCACTCTCACTAACTCTGTAGACCTTCTACTAATCAAATTGTTGCATCACTCTCTCTATACTATCATTATTACAGTGGGCACTGCTCTTCAGAACTCTCCTCTGTCTCATACCTCTTCAATTGAGAAGGGCTTCTGCAGCACATCTTCCTACACAGTCTCATCCTTTCTTTGTTCACTGACCCTAGACTTAATCGCTATGCTCAATCTTTCATGTACTCTACTGGTGAAATCAGAAATACACTCCCTTTATCTATTTTTTACCTAACTTTGACTTGCACACCTTCAAATGCCATGTATCATGACATGACAGCCTTTAGCTGGTCTCTGATTTTATTATTCCACCGATATATATATATATATATATATATATATATATATATATATATATATATATATATATATATATATATATATATATATATATATATATATATATATATATATATATATATATATATATATATATATATATATATATATTCTCACTACAGCTCTTAACGAAATTCTAAATAGCTACAGAATAAAATTTGAATTATACTGAAGTGACATTCAGAAATCTCAATGTATGAAAAGCCTTTTTTATTGCAAAATGATTCTAATGGACTAAAAATATTTAAAAAAATTTGATCTATCTAAAGTTAAGAGGAAACTGTCATAAAAGGTGTAAAATTCCTTTAAATTAAAGTTTACAATAACCACAGCCTATTCAATAACCTACACTAAAAATGCTGAAAAATATCATCAAATATTAATTAACATCACTTTGCCATAGGAATATCAGTTCAGTGGGACCACACGACAAAAAATATGCTAACCCCTATATAACCTTTTAGTTCCTTAGAAAAATATATTTAAAAAAAAAAATTGTAGTTGACAAAACAATTGCATAACTGATTGCAGAAAAAAAAAATTAATTAAAAAAAAAAAAAAAAAAGTAGATGTCTGTAACATATCGCCTAACATATCGCAATATTAAAATATGTCATTCACAAAAATATTTAAACATTTAATAAAAAAAATTAAATGTTTGTAATAAAATATTCCCCTATCTGTCTAAGATATAAATGAACTAACTCATTTTTCACACAGAACTACTTAGACAGCCAACCACGAAATGGCTTCCTTATTCACAGCCCTAGTTTGTCGGATCACAGACAATGGTCGGACTACTTCATTTATGCATTTAATTTACAGGCTTACTTTACCTTAATCTTAATGATATTAAAATATGACATTTTTAAAGGACTATATTTTTTTGGTATAAAACTTTTAAAAAACAAAACCCGCTATAAATATTTGAATTTAATGCAAATAAAACGCCAATTTTTAATGTAATCCTATGGGAAAAAATAAAAAGTTTGACTCCTATTTTGACGTCATCAAAAATTCATGACGTAAGACCCAGGCCTTCTAATTTAGAAGGCCTTGCTTTTGGCTATTTCGCATTCAATCAGAAAACAAAAATAAAATTAGATTTTGAACAGCTGAAGTAAAAAAATAAAGATTAAAAATTCATTATTTAATTCCATACTTCATAATAATAAACTTTCGTGTAATTAATTGATTTACATTTTAAACTAAATTTACATATACAAAGATTTTTATCATCATTATTATGAGAAAATATCAAGGAATATTTCAAAGAATTATAAAAATAAATTATAAAATAATAAATACTTTAAAACATAACTTCAGGGCAACTTTTATCTTTTCTATTTTGGTTATACCTTTTATTTTGATGGGAAACATTATTTTTCTTTAATTTAAAATTTTGTAAAAAATGTTAACTCTAGCTTTGGTTCTTCCTCTTTCCTTTCTCTAGTTTCTTCTGATGGCACAACTGCTGTTTTACCTTCTACTAAAGCTGAACTCTTCGCTCAAACTTTTGCCTCTAACTCTACCTTAGATGATTTCGGAGCTTCCTTCTCCTTCAACTCCCTCAAACTCATTTATGCCTAATAATGTCATTTCTGCTCTCTCTGAACTTAATACCAAGGAGTATGGTCCTGATGGTATTCCTACTGTGGTTCTCAAAATTTTGGCTTCTGAGATTGCACCCTGCTTTGGTAAACTATTTCGTCTCTATCTCTCTCCACTTCAGCCTGTGCCGAAAAAGGGAGTACCTCTCTCAACCCTATAATTATCGTCCTATTTTATAACTTCCGTTCTTTCTAAAGTTTTCGAATCTATCCTTAACAGGAAAATATGGAAACGCCTTAATTCTTCTAATCTTATCTCTGATCGCCAGTATGGCTTTTGTAAAGAACGCTCTGCTGATGATCTTCTTTCTGACTCGTCCTCTGCTCTTCGGGGTTTCGGTGAATCTTTTGCTGTGGCGCTCGACATATCGAAAGCATTTAAAAGAGTCTGGCACAAAGCTTTGATTTTTAAACTTCCCTCTTTCGGAATCTATCCTTTCTGTGGCCTTCTTATTGATATTCTTTCTGGTCGTTCTAATGGTTTTATAAAAATAAATATATAATCCAATTTATGCTTCCTTTTAAATAAATTACGACCACCATTCTTCCTTTAAATCTATAAATAATGGTATTCCTCAAGGATCTCTTCAATCCCCAACTTTTTCTAATTTTTATCAATGACCTTCTCTATTACTTTGTCTCCTATCCATCCCTATGCCGATGACTCCACCCTTTTTTACTCCTTTCAATTTGAAAGCAACTAATTGATGCAAGAAGGGTAGACTTGGAGCAACTGACCTCTGATCTTTCTCGTATTTCAAACTGGGGGAGAGAAAACACGATCTTTTCAATGCCTCAAAAACCCAGGTCCTCAATCTTTCTACTCGAGACAACCTTCCACACAACTGACATCATCATCAAAAACACTCGACTCCAACCTTCATATATAATAAATATTCCGAGTTTCTTTTTCTCGTGATCTTTCTTGGAAGTCATAATACTTCTCTTTCTAAACAAACTTCTAAGAGTTTAGGTGTTCTGAGGAGTCTTCGTAAATCTTTTACGCCATCCCAGTTGCTTGCTATTTATAGGGGTGTTGTTCGTCCCTGTATACCTCACACATCTGGGGTGGTTCCAAACATAAGGCAGAGTACAAGGCTTTTCGTCTTATAAATTATTTTGCTCTTACTCTCTCCAATCTCTTTCTGCCCGTCGAACTGTTGCGTCACTTTCTCTATACTATCCCTATTACAACGGACTCTGCTCTTCTGAACTCTCACGTCGTATACCTCCTCCACTGTGAAGGGCTCGTCCGACACTACTTTCTACACTCTCATCCTTTCTCTGTCCAAACCTCTGACCCCAGACTTGACCGCTCTGCTCAGTCTTACATGTACTCTACTGGTAAAGCCTGGAACAAACTCCCTTTATCTGTTTTCCCAACATCCTTTGACTTGCATACTTTTAAACGCCGTGTATCTGGTCACGTCGGCCATTAGCGACCAGATTCTGAAATTTCCCCAACTCTCGTAGAATTTGCTACGCCTCTGGCCTTTGCCCACCTTATATATATATAATATATATATATATATATATATATATATATATATATATATATATATATATATATATATATATATATATATATATATATATATATATATATATATATATATATATATATATATATATATATATATATATATATATATATATATATATATATATATTTAAATGACCTTCTCTATTACTTTGTCTCCTATCCATCCCTATGCCGATGACTCCACCCTTATTACTCCTTTCAATTTGAAAGCAATAATTAAAACTTGAAGCAACTGACCTTGATCTTCTCGTATTTCAAACTAACTATATATATATATATATATATATATATATATATATATATATATATATATATATATATATATATATATATATATATATATATATATATATATATATATATATATATATATATATATATATATATAATATATATATATATATATATATATATATATATATATATATATATATATTGGTTGAGATCCTTCTTATTTTAAATAAGAATAAGAGCTTATACTTCAGGGGAAGACTAACTTATACTAGGGGGGGGAGTATAAGTTCACCTTGTGTGTAAGCATGTGTTATTGTCCTTTCCGATATATTCACAAATTCTTTACAGGACTCATCCGGGCCCGAACCTCAGGCCTAATAAGGATTCTTTTTTTTTTTTTTTTTTTTTTTTTTTTTTTTTTTTTTTTTTTTTTTTTTTTTTGGTTCTGTTACCAAAATCCTAAAGTCATTCTTAATATCTTAATACTTTCTTTTTATCACTATCATGCTTAGTTCTATTGTCGAGATCTGGACAGGTATTCTTTTTAGATGTTCAACAAGATTTTTCTTGATAATGCCTGTTGCTCCTACAATCTCTACCGCCTCCATATTCCAAGTTCTCCTTATCTCGTATTTTAATCTCTGGTACTTGATCTCCTTTTCCCTACCATATGCCAATACTCTTCCATCCCATGGTACTCCTAATACCACAATCCAACGTTTATTTTCTGTTTCATCATGAATGATTAGGTCAGGTTTATTATTTTTTTTACATGTATTGACGTGTGTATATTATAATCATATATAAATAAAACTCTATTATTTTCTTCAATGCTGTTCAGGTTATGTTCCAAATAATTTCTTGTAGCAACTGGCATATTATATTTTAGGGAGAATCTGTAATGTATTAGTCTACATATATTGTTGTCTCTTTCCGTATACAACCTTCTCTCCAGTTATATCTCACATCCATTCAGTATATGAATTACCGACTCTGACCAGTTCTTGCACATTCGCCATTTGTCCGATAGATACATTTTCTCCTTCGATATGTTTCATGAACTAGTTGGTTCTTAGTGCTTGTTCTTGTGCTGCTAATATGGTTCTTTCAACACTGTCTCTTAACCATCCTTTTATAATTCATTTGATCTATAAATGTCTATAAATATTTAATCTAGTATTTGCTTGTGATGTTTTGCAAAAGTATGGCTTTTCCACTGTTCTATGATCTCAATGTCTCTTCGCTCTTTATATCTCCCTTTGATGTATTTTATGCTCTTCTTTTGGGTTTCTTCACTCCTTCCCTCATCTTGATCTATATTGCTATCTTGTAGGTAGTCATCCGATTTTTTGGTTATTGATGTTGAGCTAGGCGTCTTTCTCTTATAACATTGTACCCATTTCAAGAATCTGTCTTCCTTCTTTTCAAAGATCTTTTTATTCCTATTATTTCAGATTTATAGACTGTATCTATCAGTGGTACTCCCATTCCTCCTTTCTCTCTGGCTGCATGGATTCTCACTACGCATCGATTTTTGTACATCAATTTATGGGCGTGGATAATCTTCCTCGTCATTACATCCAAGTTATTTAAATCTTCTTGCACCCAATCTATTGCTCCAAAACTATATTTCAGCACTGGTATAGCGAGGGTCTTAAAAGCTTTTATTTTATTCTTTGGTTTCAACTCAGTTTTTAATATTAATTTTAATCTTCAATATTCTGTTTTTAACTTTTTCATTTTTAAGTTTTCTGATTCCTCAATTCCAAGATACTTGTAAGTTCGTTCTTGCTCCAATTCTTTTACCTCATCTCCATTAATTATTGTTCTTTTTTCTGCTCTTCTACCTTTCTCAAGCAAGAGGAAAACACACTTGTCTAATTCATAATCCATACAGATATCATTTGAAAATTCTTTCACAGTTTATCTGTTTGATGGTTTTTTCTTTGTTGGGGACATAGAACTTCAAGTTATCCATGTAGAATAAATGAGATATGAATTTCGGCTTCTTCTCATTTCTCGGGTTAACTCTATATCGGTTTTCTAATTCATTTATTAATACATTGAGGGGGTTTCTAGCGAGAACAATCATCAGTGGGGAGATGGAGTCCCCTTGAAATATTCCTCTTTATTTTGATGTTACTTAACTGACCCTTTTTCAAGATGTAAGTTCATGTTTACATTTGTGTGTAAGCATGTGTGCTTTTAAGTGTCTTTTATGATTAGTTTCATAGGAACAGTCAGGGCATTTAAATAATTTTACGTTTGTGTGCGTAAGCAAGTGCGCTTTTAAGTTTCCTTTGTGATTGCATTCATAGGAACAGTCAGAACATTTAAATAGTTTTACATTCGTGTGCGTAAGCATGTGTGCATTTAAGTTTCCTTTATGATTACATTCATAGGAGCAGTCAGAACATCTAAACAGTTTTACATTTGTGTGTGAAAGCATGTGGGTTTGTAAGTGCGTTTTGTGATTAGTTTCAAAAGAGCAGTCAGAACATTTGAATAATTTTACATTCGAGTGTGAAAGCATGTGTTTTTTTAAGTCTCCTTTATGATTAGTTTCATAGGAGCAGTCAGAACATTTAAATAGTTTTACATTTGTATGAGAAAGCATGTGGATTTTTAAGTGTCCTTTATGATCACATTCAAAGGAACAGTCAGAACATTTAAATAGTTTTATATTTGTGTGTGAAAGCATATGAGTTTTTAAGCTTCCTCTATGATTACATTCATAGGAGCAGTAAGAACATTTAAATTGTTTTACATTTGTGTGTGTAAGCATGTGTCTTATTAGGCTTCCTTTATAATTACATTCATATGAACAGTCAGAACATTTAAATAATTTTACATTTGTGTGTGAAAGCATGTGTCTTTTTAAGTCTCCTTTATGATTAGTTTCGTAGGAGCAGTTTGAACATTTAATTAATTTTACATTTGTGTGCGTAAGCATGTGCCTTATTAAGACTTCTTTACGATTACATTCATAGGAACAGTCAGAACATTTAAATAGTTTCACATTTGTGTGTGTAAGCATGTGTCTTTTTAAGTTTCCTTTTTCATTACATTCATAGGAGCAGTCAGAACATTTAAATGATTTTACATTTGCGTGTGTACGCATGTGTACATCTAGGCTGCCTTTATGCTTACATTCATAGGAGCAGTCAGAACATTTGAATAGTTTTACATTTGTGTGTGTAATCATGTGTCTTTTTAAGTTTTCTTTAAGATTACATTCATAGGAACAGTCAGAACATTTATACAACTTTATATTGCTGTGAGTCAGCATATGATTTTTTAATCTTGATTTCAAAATGCATTCATAACTGCAATGAGCGCACTTAAACTTTCTTTTGATGTGAGTATTCAAATGAGTCTTCAACTCATCTTTGCTTTTAAAACTAAATTTACAATATCCGCAACTGAGGTTTTCCTGATGATACTTTTTAATGCTTTGTTGATGCACAACTGACCTTTGAGGTTTGCTTCTTGATGTACTTTTTACTTCTAAATCTTCTTCTCCTTCACCAGCATTCATGTTAAGACTCTGTGCAAAACAAATGAAAAAGGTTATAAGAATGTTGACAAAAATTCAAAAACTTTTATTAATATCTTCTTTTCGTCCAATTTCACCAAATTTTTAGTTTTTCTAAAAATCAGACGAAAAAGGGTGTTCTATTCGTCACTTTAAGTACCATATCCACAACAATTTTCGAAAAATAACGTCACCATCTAAGTTTTTTTAAGATTTCTAAAGGTATCTTTTGTTGTAACTAAATATTTAAATGTCAACAATGTAAACGAGCTCATTTTTGTAGCTGTCATTTGTTTTTCGACTTTTACATGGCATTTTATATAAATTTTTTACATTTATTTTAACAAATATGTTAAAATATAATCAAATTTTCAAAATTTTTTTTTTTTAGAAATTTTGTTTTCATAAAATTTAAATAACATACTTGTACGTAGGTAAATCATTATAATTAAGTCTATTAGAAAGCACTTTCTTTATTCATAATAATAACTAATAATAGCCTTTATTATTATTTTTCTTGGCAACATACAATTCTCTTACAAGTATCAGTTAAATATTCTAGGAACACAACTGCCATGTTAAATAAGAATCAGCTAACTAAAAAATCTATTATTTTGGCTTTTTTTTTTTTTTTTTTGAAAACCTACTATTGTGCAAATCATTAAAATGGTCAAAAAATAATCTTACAAAAATGTTGGTTATTCAAATTTTAAGAATGAGTTACAATGCAGAAAACATTTTTTTTTTTTTTTTTTTTTTTTTTAATAAAGATATTTGAAATCTGGCAGAGGAAATCTTATAATGATAGAATTTAGATGAAACTTATAACTCAGATTTTTTTTTTTTTTTTGATTTATTATAATTTTAAAGGTAGTTCAATAAGCAGTTTTTTTGATTCTACAAAAATAAATATGAAAACTTTCCGATATCACAGACATATGAAGGTAATTTATTTGGCTTCTAATCAAAAGTTATTTGGTATTATAATTTTCTCCCTTTGATAGTCTAAAATTTGAAAATACATTTTTTTTACATATCTAAATTTCAAAAGAAAATTTGAATTTAGCATGCATCACTTTAAAAACAACAATAATAACAAAATTTATTTTTTTGAGTGCATGTACAGGTGCTGTCGCTGCACACTAGGAAGCGAAAATACCGTGCTGGAAATCCAATAACAGGGAGAGAACCTAAATTTCATATTTATTTCCCGATTGAAATGTTGGAGACGGTCATCAAGGGGTTTGATCGGAAAATCAGGAAAGAACTTGTTTCTGAAAGCCGTTAGGGCGAAACATTCGATAAAGAGATGGTGAATTGAAAGAACATGGTACAGACAGATCAAGGGGACCTCTCTCGACAAGTAGGGATTGTGTGTCAGATGAGTGTGACCAATGCCAGTAGGGTCAATATGACCATCAAGTAAAGACTTAGACGGAATCTGATGGACCATTTACCAACAAAGAGTTTCACTCTTCGAAGTTTGGCTCCTCGTACATCTTCCAATCATTCAATATCTCTGCCAACAGTTGGTAAAACTTTTCTTGAGAATGGCGTAATAATCGGTAACGGGGATGTGTTCCCGGCCAAGCTCCGCAGAAAGATAAGTCTGATTCTATTTCCTTGAAGTAGCTGCCATGAGCTGCCCTTGTCACCATGCTCGCTATCTGGGATACCAACATGTAATTGAACCTAGCATTTTAGAATATTTTCTTTCAAATATGGAACCAGACAAGGTACTTCTGAAGGACAAAAACCAAAGAGCATCTAGAGGGCCTGAAGCGGAAGGAGAGCACTCTTAGAATAAGATAATTATGTACCATTCGTCAGTATTGAGGGCTGATATCTTGGAAACACCAACTCTGCCGAAGCAGAAGACTCAGGAGCAGTACCAATTTTGGTCAACGAATCGGTAGTGTCAACGTCTCCATCTGAGTCACCAATGAGAGATGATAGTCACTACAGAGATTCTAGACACGCTCCATATATCAGAGAGACTAGCAATCTCAATAGTCTTGGAGGTATTTCTTATAGAGTCCGGGTGGAAATGACCGAAATAGTACCTTGGGAAAAAGAAACATTCCAGTTTTGTACTTTGGCCCCCCCCTGGGAGCAGAACAAACAAGGAGGAGTAGACATTCATCATTGACGTCACCTAAGGGTCTGAAGTGCCAACGCAATTTCTAAAGACCCTATTATTACTAAATGCAGTCAATTAGAGCAAAGTCGGAACTCAAATAAAAATATTGAGGGAATCAGGCGTCACCAGGGATGCGAAAACCAAAACGAAATTAGTTGGCAGACGACCACACGTCGAGATATTGATTTCCAGGAAGACAGAAGTATTTGACGCTTTTCCTAATTTAAGAAGATGTAGAGGGAGCAGGAGACGGTAGAGTAGCAAATTCTGTATTTATATTCATTGTTATACGGGGTGGGATAAGCGCGTGGCCCTATGGTGGGAATAGCAGACGGAATGTGGGATTCGGGGATCTCCACATCAGCAAGGGCTACGGCGCTCTGCCTATTCCTGGCTTACGAAATACCGGAGAAAAGGTAGATGGGATGTCCGTCGAGAGATGGTGTTCGCCCCTTCTTTAAAATGTTACTTTCAAGTTAGACACAACTATAAGATAAAATCTCCTATCATCATCACCGAGTGTTGACTACAGAAATTTAATAATAATGAATGTAAAGTTATACTATCCTTGCAGCACAACATCTGAAAACACGTCCACCCTGTATGTAGAACTCAGATATCCACCCTCCCTGTAACACCACCTTTTGATGCGGCAAGTGGGAGTGGCTACGGAAAAGCCACAAGAAAGAGCCCGGGTCTCTCTCATGTACTATACGGCACGTTACGTCATGAAAGAGATTTACACGCAAGAGCAGGATAGCCTTCCTGGTAGTTGGCCACGGTTAGGGTGCCCTACAATGTGCGGCCTGGTCAAAGACGAGAAGGACCAGTTTTTCTCCCGTACACTCACTCACCCACATGGGAAGAAAGTTGAGGCGGAAACAAGACCAGCGCAGTAAAAGCGGCATAACAACCAAGACGAGGAAACTCCCATAAAAAGTGTCTGGGTCCCTCTCTACTACATGAAGGGGATAATAATAATAATAAATTTTATATATATTTTGCCTTTAATTCCTCGTAACTCAATTTCTTGAGAAGCAGCATAGAAAATTTTGATGTTAAAAATTGTGCAAAACATTCTTCTTTATCCGATTCAAAATGTGCTTCTACAGCCTTTTCATTTACTTTATTTAGCAACAAAGAAACATTTGTCAGGCTCATAAATTTCTATAAAAGAAATTAGATTACTAATAATAATACAATAAAAAAGAAGTAATGCATCCTGTTTCCTTAATTAACCAACTGTTTCTAAGGTGGGTAAAAACCAATTACACAAATGACCTAATAATTATAATAATAAATGACTTAACATACCTTTACATGTGGAGCATTAAACTTTTTCGTGATCATTGCAGGATTTTCTGATTTTATGAGATTATCCTTGGCCTGTTCTTCGCCAAACGCAAATTCAATTTCTGATTCTCCCTCCTCTGACTTTATAGTAAAAGTTGTCATTTGATCAAATTCTTCCATTTTACTTTCTGGTAAGGAGATGTTTGATTCAATATGAGGAAAGCTCTGAAAAATAATTTATGTAACTTTATGGATACAAAACAATTTAAAAAAATCAAACCAAAGGGCACTAACAACACAAGAAACAAACTCCTCATTTAAGGGCTAATCAGATTGATAAGACAATAAAATAAAAAAATTAAAAAAAAAACTTACTGATACAAAGACAAATAAAAAAATAAAAAATTAGAGAAAATTATGAGATTTTTCCAAAAATATTTTACTTTAAATTTCTTAAATACTTCAAAACATTTTTTCAGTCATTTTTCACTTCTTAATAAAATTGTTTATCCGAAGAAAAAAAACAAAAACAAAACGTTTGTATTGGAAACGTTAAAACAAAAGTGTTTCTAAAGTGGCATCAAAGAAGCGGGAATTCTGTTTCAAGTTGAGAGCTTTTTTTTTTCCTTTCTTCTGTGCTGTTACTCTAACTGTATAAAAGTATTATCAACCTTTGTATAGAGTAGTACTCTTCTTACATCTGAGAGAGGATGGGGTTCCCGTTTCACCCATCTAAGTGGGAGGGGGCAAAAGTCCCTCATTTTGACACTTTTCTAGCCTTCTACTGTTCTTAATGTAATGTTTCAGACTTCTTTTTAGTCATTCTACATTTATTTTGCTTTCTCTTTGGAAATTCTTTATTTTATTTTATTTTTATTTTTTTTTGCAATGATTGTAGATGACCACTGTTAATCCTTTAAATCAACAAATGACATCAAATTTAACAAAGTGTTTATATAAAAGAATATTTACATGTGAGAATTTATTCTTAAGTCTTGCAGATTGTCATACAATCCTTTATAGTTTGATCTTTTATCGGATTAGGATTTACTAACAATTTAAAATATGACATTTCCTTAACTTGGATTTTATTTGGTTGCATAAGATTAATTATGCAGCATTTCATTTTGTGAGATTAAACCACTGATCATTATTTACAGTAGTGTTCGTGTTTCTCAAAATTCTTTTCTCGCCTCAATTCTTTCTACTTTCATTAATGGAGTTGTAGAAGTTATGCATGGTTATGTTGATTTCACCTAAAATTAATCCATTTATTCAGAAAATCATTTCATACAACTGATAATAACTAATATTTGGGGGAAGACCTTGGAAGAACTGATCACTAGTTTGTCAGAGAAAAATTAGTTCTTTTGAATGTCTCAAAAACTCAATTCTTCAACAATTCCTCACATAGCATCTTTACAAACTTTCCTATATCCTCAAAATATGCGAGATTTTCATTTCAAGAAAGGTTCAGAGTTGTTCTCCCAAATTAAACTTTCAAAGAGTTAGGCATCTCTGAAATACATTCAGAATTTCATTTCACCTGATGTCTCATTCATAATTACATGGAGTATGCATACATACAACATCTGGGAAACGTAGAGTCTGTACCATTCATTGACTCATCCTCATTTTTTGTTTATAATCTCACTTTCTAGTCATTGTTATATCACTCTTATACTATCACTATTACCAGTATTTTGTACTTTCTTTACTTCATTTTACTTGCACAGTGGTGCTTTTCAATTGGAATGAATCAACACATGCCAGCTTTTAAATTAAGAAAATTTATTAAAAAGATGAAGAGCTCAACTGAGAAAAGATGACTTATCCCCAAAAGAATGGTTTCACAGCCAATTTGTATACTGGAAATATCAGATTGAACATAATATACTGTATATTTATGAGAAATTGGAAATACAAAATTTTGTAAATATATTAAGGATCCAAGAGATTTTATATATATATATATATATATATATATATATATATATATATATATATATATATATATATATATATATATATATATATATATATATATATATTATATATATATATATATATATATATATATATATATAAACATTACCTGATAATCTTCAGTAAAATCATTTTCTGAGATCAATTCTTCCATTTTTATTTCAATTTCAGACTTGATACTCATTTTTACTTTTATTTTAATAGAAATAACTTTGATAAAAATTAAAAATCTGTGAAGTAGAAATTTAATTCATTCTGATATTTAATTTAATATATTCTGATATTAATATTTATTTGGTGACTTTTTTTTTTTACAAAAGGAAAACCCTTTTCTAAACATAATTTTATTTTATATTTATATTAAAAATCATTTAAATTTTGACATTTTAATAATCTTTAGGCCTTAATCTACTTATGGCTAAATAAAATAGACAATAATGCATATTAAAGTTTGTGGCACTGGTTAAAATATGAAAACAAATTATTTTTCAAAACTTCATTGCAATAACTTTTGGATACATATTGACATCACATTAAAACTAGATAAACAGTTTATAAAAACTTATATAAGATTAATTTCGAAGTTGAATGAATCTTTTTAGGAAGACATTTTTCTATTTTGTAAATGATATGGAAAAGGGGCATTTATAGAGGAGCATTTCATAGTGAAGAGTTTGGATGTAGCAATATGTGAGATTAAGCCAACATGCAGCATTGTTATAATGGGTAAATTTCACTTTCCCAAAATTTATTGATACTTTTTATGGTCATGTCAGAATTTACACTATCTCTGTGTTCTTGGAGTCAAATCATCTGAACCCCTCGGTAATTTCTTAACTTTGGCTTTCAAAAAATCTTAGTATGATGCAGGAAACTTTCAAAAAAATAAAAAATAAAAAATAAAAAAAAATATATATATATATATATATATATATATATATATATATATATATATATATATATATATATATATATATATATATATATATATATATATATATATATATAGGGAATGACTTGGGCTGGGGCCGGGATTGCCTAAAATTTGTAAAGAGGTCAAAAGCACTGAAATTTTCGGTTAATAAAATTCGATATAAGTATAATTGAGGTTTATTTAATTATAAGGAAGGAGTAAAATAGTCAACATTCACTTAAATTAATGATTATATGCATTTTCTCAAAAAAAAATTCAGAAAATTACAGATTTTGTATAATAAAAGTTTTAAAAAAAGTATAAAAATTTTAAAATTTTTTTTTCTGATTCACAATAGTGATTCAACAGGTTTACCTAGGTAAGACCCTAAGGATAAAGTTTGAAAAAATGTAAGATATAAAATTATCAATATAACCTGTATTTATACATATCATTGTTATTTTATTGCTATGTATCAAACTTGTATCATTTAGCTACATTATTTCAAAATTATTATTTTGTTTATACTTTCAGTCAATATGGCTAAAAGATCAGCTTCAGCAGTATGGGAATACTTTACAATGTTTCAGGATAGGCTCGAAATAGCTAAATGTAACATCTGCAGTCAGAAAATTAGAAGAGGACCTCCGGGTGCCTACAAGTTAAAAAATTTTTCAACCAAATCTTTATGGGGCATCTAAAATCAAAACACAAAGATGAACATTCACTAGCAGAAAAGGAGCGGTCAAAAGGAACAGAAAAGAAAAAGAAAATATTGAAAAACAAGAAAAAAAATCTTCATTTTATACTTTGTTTGAAATTTTTTAATTATTATTTTTACTGATAGAGCTGAAATTTTCAGGGTATATGCATTTTTTCCCGAAGTTCTAAGTTGATTTTGAGAATTTTTCTGAGTCTATAACGGTTTGAAAGTTATTTGGGCCATAGTTGAGAAAAATGAGCTGAAATTTTAACTGAATAATCTTAGCCCCAATTTTGTGCATTAGTAGGAACAGATTTTTGATATCACGTCTAGAAAAAAGTTATAAGCACTTGGAAATTTTTTTTTACAAAAATTGTACTCTACCGGAGAAAAAAATTACTTTAAAAAAAAAAAATTCCTACCTACTATTTTTATTTTTGGCTATTACTTAGAGGATGGACAGGACTACAACTTTTATTTAGTGCACTTTTAAATGTGTTTGAAGCGAGATATAGCCTCTCAAACTTTGGGAATTTTGATAATAATAATAATTTTAGAATAATTTTAGAAATTTCATAAAATGGAGCTTTTTTTGAGAGGCTTTATCTTGAAACCAACTAATCGCATCGAATAAAGTATAGAGAAGAATTGTACCCCAATCTCTCCTCTATACACAAATCAAAAATAAGATATGTTATATTTAGTTGTTTTTTTTTTTTTGTTTGTTTTGTCCTAAAATGTAGATTTAAAAAAAAAAAATTTTTCGATAGTTGGTCAGTTTTCGGCTTATAACATTTTTCCTACATGGAATGACTTGCCACAAGAGATTGCTAACTGTGATCATAGTATAAGGCTGTGATTCTCTTGTCAAATTTAAAAGGCTACTACATAGATATATGGATGGTTTAGGTATTATTTAGTATAACTTGACTAAGCCAAATTGGCGGGTTTATATGAATTTTTTGATCAACAGATTAACCTATGACTAACGGCAGTTTTTTTGTAGTTGGTGATGGTTCATTGAATATTGCATGTATAATTGGGCTTAGTTTTACTTTTATCTTTGCATGAATGTACTGATAACTAGGGATGGGATAGAGTCCTAGGGTTGGCCGAGCTCCGGAATTTTCCGCACCGCACCGCACCAGGTTGTCGTGCACCGCACCCACCAACTGTCATTCATTGCGCACCACACCGCACCGCACCGGAAGCAAAATGCTGTGCTCCTCACCGCACCGCACCGAAATCAGCGCACCACGCGCCGCACCGCACCGCACCGACATATACAATTGAAGCATATATATATATATATATATATATATATATATATATATATATATATATATATATATATATATATATATATATATATATATATATATATATATATATATATATATATATATATATATATATATATATATAGAGAGAGAGAGAGAGAGAGAGAGAGAGAGAGAGAGAGAGAGAGGGGAGGGGTTAGCGCCTTCCGAGGTGATGCAAGTACCCTCCATTGGACATAACCCACGGAGTGATAGGATGGGCTAATGAGCTAGACCATTCCGTTTCACTCCGTTGCCCTTTGGTTTCATTCCTTTTCGCGTTTCACCTTCTCAGAGGGTCTATAGTGTACCTCGGCCTCACACTGGAGTGTCTGCTCCAACTACCTCCCCACCCCAATTCTTCACATGTTCCCACATTTTACAAGCGCTTACTCTTACATTACATTTATAAAACAAAACAAATCTCAAAATAGCGAAACCCACAGCTGCCTCGGAGATGCTTAGGGGGCGGCATCCAAAGAATGCCCCCTCATCTACCCCTCACCCCATCATGACTCGGGAGTTGGTGGCCTCCGATGATGGGGATGGTGCGCCATGACTCGTAGTCAGGCTTGCCCCGGTGCACGGTCTTCTTTTTCATTAATTTCTGTAACATTCGCGGTCTTTCTTCTAATTTCCCCTTTGTCGAACACCTCTCTTGTTTCTAGCCGAAACTCAGGTGCTTGAGTGTGCTGACAGCAAACCTTAATCTGTTACCTCCTACTGTCTCTATCCTCAATTTTCAGCCAAAGGCTGTTGTTGCGCATATGTGCGCAACGATGTTATTTGCTCTCGTGTCTTTTTATCTCCTAATTCTACCGACTATAAAAAATTCTTCGACTATTTAAACTCCAAAATAGAGCACATTCTATCTTCTCCTTTCTCTGAAATCATTACTTTAGGTGCTTTCAATGTTCACCACCGCCAATGGCTTTCATCTAGTTCTCATGATCCAGCCGGTGAACTCGCCTTCAACTTTTCTATCCAGAACAACCTTGAGCAGTTGGTGCAACTCCCTACCCGTATCCCTGATCGCCTTGGTGATGAACCCAACATACTTGATCTTTTCTTAACCTCTTATCCTTCTCCATATACTGTTAAACTCTTTCCTCCTCTGGGTTCATCCGATCACCTTCTTATCTCCGTATCTTGTTCTGTCTCTTCAAGTCTTCCACAAGAACGACCCCCGCCTTTGGCAAGGAGACGTTTGTGGCACTTCTGTGCTGCTAGCTGGTCTGACTTGTGTTGTACTTCTTGATTTTCCATGGATTGATTATTGCTTTCGCGGGAGGGATCCCCCGGAGTGTGCTGAGCGCATAACTGAGGTGATTCTCTCAGGCATGGAGACGAACATTCCATATTCTTTCCCTTCTACTAAACCTAACAAATCTTGGTTTAACTCTACTTGTTCTCGCGCTATTAGCAGCAGGGACGCTGCCTCCAGAGATTACCGTCGTTTTCAAACCCCTGAAACCCATTCAACTTATATTTCATCCCGGAATCGTGCAAAATCTATTCTTCTTCGAAATACCATAAACTTTTCTCCGTCGCAAATGCAAAAATATTTCTGGTTACTCTTCGTCTCGCCCTTTCTGGCATTTTGGAAAAAAATGTCAACTCTAACTTTGCTTCTTCCTCTTTCCCTCCTCTAATATCTTCTGATGGTACAACTGCCATTTTACCTTCTACTAAAACTGAACTCTTCGCTCAAACTTTTGCCTTCTAATTCTACCTTAGACGATTCCGGAGCTATTCCTCCTCCTTCAACCCCTCCAACTCACTTATGCCTAATAATAATTTCTTCTAAAGATACCATTTCTGCTCTCTCTGAGCTTAATACTAAGAAAGCGTATGGATCTTAGATGGTATTCCTCCTGCGGTTCTCAAAACTTGTGCTTCCGAGCTTGCACCCTGCCTTGGTAAACTATTTCGTCTTTGCCTTTCTACTTCGACCTTCCCTTCTTGCCTGAAACGTGCACTCATTCAGAATGTGCCGAAGAAGGGGGACCCTACTCAACCATCTAACTATTGTCCAATTTCTTTAACCTCCGTTCTTTCTAAAGTTTTCGAATCTATCCATAACAGGAAGATTTGAAAACATCTCAATTCTTCTAATCTTATCATTGATCGCCAGCCTGGCTTTCGTAAGAAACGCACTACTGGTGATCTTCTTTCCCTTCTCTCTGACTGTTGGTCCTCTGCTCTTCGGCATTTCGGTGAATCCTTTTGCTGTGGCTCTGGACATATCAAAAGCCTTCGATAGAGTCTGGCACAAAGCTTTGATTTCTAAACTTCCCTCTTTCGATATCTATCCTTCTCTCTGTGATCTTATCTCTAATTTTCTATTTGGTCGTTCTATAGCAGCTATTGTAGACGGCCACCGTTCTTCCTTTAAATCTATTATTAATAGTGGTGTTCCTCAGGGTTCTGTCCTATCTCCAACACTTTTTCTTCTTTTAATTAATGATCTTCTCTCTATTAACTCATCTCCTATCCACTCCTGTGCTGATGACTCTACCAACTTTCTTCTTCCAGATTGAAAGACGTCCCTCCCAACAGCAGTTGATAGACTCGAGAAGGGTAGCCTTGGAGCAACTAACCTTTGACCTTTCATGTATTTCAAATTGGGACAGAGAAAACATGGTTGTTTTCAATGTTTCAAACACTCAGTTCCTCCATCTCTCCACTCGACTCAATCTTCCACACAGCTATGATGTCTTTTTCGAAAACACACTACTCAAAAATTCATCTCTCTCCTTAACATTCTTGGTGTTTCTTTTTCTCAAGATCTTTCTTGGAAAGATCACATTATTTCTCTTTCTAAACAAACTTATAAGAGGTTTGGCGTTTTGAGGCGCCTACAGCATTTCTTCAATCCAATTCTTCAACACTACAGGGGTGCTGTTCGCACTTGTATGGAGATTGCTTCTCACATCTTGGGTGGCTCCACTCATACAGCTCTCCTCGAGAAGGGGGAGTCTAGGGCTTTTCGTGTCATCAACTCTCCTGCTCTTACTAACTCTCTCCAATCTCTATCTGCCCGTCGAATTGTTGCATCATCCTTTCTTTACTATCGCTATTACAACGGACACTGCTCTTCTGAACTCTCTCGTCGCATACCTCCTTCATTGAGAAGAGCTCGTGCGACACGTCTTTCTACACAGTCTCATCCTTTCTCTGTCCAACTCTCTGACCCCAGACTTAACCGCTATGCTCAATCTTACATATACTCTACTGGTAAAGTCTGGAACACACTCCCTTTATCTGTTTTCTCCACTTCCTTTGACTTGCATTCTTTGTTGTCCTCCTTCGGTCAAGATTGGATTTTTCCAGCTCCGGCGGAATTTGCTAGGACTCCAACCATTGCCCGCCGGAGGATATATATATATATATATATATATATATATATATATATATATATATATATATATATATATATATATATATATATATATATATATATATATATATATATATATATATTAGTCAACAGCAATTAATTAACGCTAGAAGAGTGACCCTGGAGTAGTCAACCTTTGCTCTTTCTCGCAGAGGGGAGAGAAAACATGCGAATTTTCAATCACCAAAACTCTGATCCTCTCTTTCTACTAGATATAATTCTACAGAAATCAAACTTTAGTCTGTCCCTAAATATTCTGGCTATTTGTTTTTATCGTTATAACTTTAAAGGATTACAATACTTCTCTATGAAAACAAGCTTCTAAGATGTTTAATGTTCTGGGGCTCTTTCGAAATTTTTCTACTTTTCACAGATGCCTTGTTTTCACGTTTGCACATCTGGGATGGTTCCACTCATGATGCTTTTGAAAAGATGGAGTCTGTCTTTTTGTCTTATCAGTTCTTTCACATTAATTCTCTCCAAACTCTTTGTGCACGTCAAATTTCTGTGTTACTCACTATAACCAGCTCTGCTCTTTTGAACTCTACAGTCGCATACCTCCTTCAATCAAATAGGCTAGTGTGACACGTCTTTCTACAGTCTTTTTCAGTTTTTTGTCAAGGAAATTTCGAGAGGAAGTGAGAAAGGTGGAATAAAGATATGAACTTTAACTTTTCTGTCAGGATACCTTGAAAATGTAAAAAAAAATTCATATTATATATATATATATATATATATATATATATATATATATATATATATATATATATATATATATATATATATATATATATATATATATATATATATATATATATATATATATGTAATCTGACGAACAAATGTTCATCGCAGTAAACATCAACTTCGGTGCGGTGCGCACCAGAGGCCGCACCACGCACCGCACCTCTAATTTTCGCTTGCGCACCGCACCGCACTTTTATTTTTTCTTTCGCACCGCACCGCTCCGCACCGGGTTGCTGAAAATGTGCTGCGCACCGCACCGCACCGCACCAAAATGACCGCACCACGCACCGCACCGCACCGCACCCGGTGCGTCGGCCAACCCTAGGATAGACCTAGTCTTTCGTGCATGTATTAGTATTGTTATTGTTATTATTTGTTTGGACTGAGACAGTCTCGATAAGCCCTCGTGGCTTCTGTCTCTATTTTCCTATGTTCCCAATATATTTAGATGGTATCAGACGAATCACTGACTTTTTTTTATGGGGGATCAAACCCCCTCTATAACCGTTTTTCCTATTTTCACTAAATCCTTAATAAAATATAAAATATTTTAAATTTTCTTTTCTTTTTTCTTTTGAAGATTTGGAAAAATATGTAGAAATCAAATGAACGCATGATTTTAATAATAGGTGATGGCTTAGGTGGTTTAAATCCTGCACAAAATCATCGGAAATTTTGAACCTTTCATTTTCATTAAAAGTTTTAACTTCAAATGAATATCTTTATGTGATCCGCAATTTTTTTTTTTTGATCAGATAAATGAATTTATTTTCCTCTCACTGTCTATAATTCACTAAAAAAAAGTTTGAAAACAATCGCTGACGCAGTTTTTGTTTGGCAAATTTTTATCTCTGAAAAGTGCTATTTTGAAAAAATCGCATAAGCGTAAGACTCAATGTTATTTATAAAGTACAGTCGTGAACAAAAGTTCGTTCCTATTAGGCTGGAAATAAATATTTATATAAAATGGGGATCATTTCAGGTTCAGCCAAAAACAGTTCAATTAAGCCCCTCTCAATGTTTTTATTGTCTTTTTATTCAAAATAGAGCTTTTATGAAATGATTTCCATTTTATATAAATATTTATTTCCAGCCTAATAGGAACGAACTTTTGTTCACGACTGTACATTCCAAGTTTGAATGGTCATATCTTAGTAATCATTTAGAATTATGAAAAACTAATTACATATCTAGAATCTGCTTACTATTTCCTAAAAAAAATATATATATAAAAAAATTTTTTAAAAATTTATTAATTTTTTTTTTTTTTTAAGTTGCCGTATATCGCCAAACTCAAGGTCATTCGACAAGTGTCACTTGAAAAGTCTTTTTCTCAGGAACCGCTTGGAATTTAGAAAAACTAATTACAGATTTGGAATCATCATATATTTTACTAAAGAATTGATAAAAAAAAATTTTACCCCCAAAAGATAGGGTCCTTCCTTTGGAGGGTCCCCCTTTGAGATTTTTTGAGTGGCTATATCTCAGTAAACATTTGGAATTATGGAAAACTAGTAACATATCTGGACTCTGCGTATTATTTTCTATAGAACTATAGAACTATAGCAAAATTTTAAAAGTACAAAAAAAAATCTTTTGAGGGAGATTTGCCATTTTCAAGATCGTTGACAGGTGTCACTTGAAAAGTCCTTTTCTCAGGAATCATTTGGAATTATGGAAAACTACATACAAATTTGGAATCAGCATAGATTTTACAATGAAACTGATGAAAAAAAATAAAAATATTTTTCCCCAAAAGTTAAATTAAGGAAGTTAAATATCATATGTTATTCAGTTATGATATAGATGTATGTTTGACAGACTATAAATCAGCTTTTCTTTCCTTTGCAGATAGTAGTTTATAAAAACTTGTTATTTAATGCAGGGAATATTAGAAATATTTAATACAGGGAGATAGCTAGATTTGGTAAGATTTTCAATTTTATCTTCCTTTACAAGGGTAAGTTCGCAATTACATTTGTTTATATTAATAGACGGGTTAGATAACTTTAAATATAACTATTTGGATAAGTTAACGTTTATATTGAATTAAATTCATAATCATTTCTTTATAGGTATGAATTCTGGAGCTCATATCAACCTTGGGATCTAACGGATGCTTAGGCCAGATAACTCTCAAGTTATTCAATTATTTGTTTTAAGTTGCGCCATATATTTAAATTGAACCTAAATTCTCAGTTGAGATTGCCATGAAGCGAATGATTTCCTCTGGCTAATTACCAAAGTTACGTTATAGAGGTATTATTAGAAAATCCTTATATTTTAGATTTAATTAAATATTTTATATTTAATTAATAGATAGAGCTATATAGTTTTCACCAAAAAAATATCAAAATACGCCCTAAAGCTAGATACCCATTTTAGAATGGTAACACTAAAAATGTTGTTGTGGACTTTATTATGCTAGGTAAACTTGGATAGCTGATACTTCACTTGAAAAAACAATAAAATAAGAATCACACGATGGACCAAAACGGTAGACTAACCGAAAAAACGGCATAAAATAAGGTTCAGTGTTTCGTCCAACCTAGTTGACCTGTAGTAGTGAAAGCGGACGACCACAGAATTCTCCTCCGAGATCTTCCAGAACAACCCGTCATTGAAATCGAACAGGAAGACCAATAATTCTGCCAGATCGTGTCCGTCTGACAATGGAAGTACGTTGGAGAATACAGCCAGAAGAAGTTGGAGTTAAAGTTAGAGTCGGAGAAGGCGGCGGTTGTGGAATCGGCAAGGCAAAAAGGAGTCGACGGAGGTGGTGGAGAAGTAGAAGGAGAAAAAGTAGGAGGATGGAGGAGTATGAAAAGCTGGCACATACTGTGTAGTAGGAATAAAAAGTTCCGGTATTGGGGAGTCTGTAAAGTAAACAGAAGGATCCGGATTGAACTTTAAAAATGCAGGTTTAAGTCTATCGATAGGGACAATTTCTCGCCCTCCTAAGACGTTGGATGAGAAAAGTCTTCTGACGACGACTTAAAACCTGGAAAGGTCCCTCGTATTGAGCTTGAAGCGGCATTCGATGTGAGTCGAGGCAAACGAAAACATGAGTACAAGTTGCAAGATCTTCTTGGAATAAAAGAGTGTGTGTGCTTTGTGTCCGTATAGGACAGGGTTTCCAAGAGGTGGGACACTGTCGAAGACGAGAAAGATATGCTAAAGGATCAGCAGGAGAAACTCAAGAAGAATCGAAAAATTCACCTGGAAAACGAATAGGAGAACCATAGACGAGTTCGGCAGTTGTGCACTGGAAATCTTCCTTCATATATGAACGAATGCCAAGAAGAACAAAAGGGAGAGCTTTCGTTCACTGATTGTCGGTAGGATGTGCAGTAAGAGAAGCTTTCAATTGACGATGAAAGCGCTCCACCATGTCGTAAGCCAAAGGGTGGTAAGAGGTGGTTCGAATACGAGGTGCCTAAAAAAAGACAAAATCGCGCCACAAAAATAATTCAAATTGACGTCTTGGTCAGTCGTGATTGTCTCTGGAACACCGAAACGAGATACCCAGGTGACCAAGAAACTTTTGACAACAGTCTCAGCCTTGATGTCTGAAAGAGGAATGGACTCGGAAAACGTGTGAAGCGGTCGATGCAGGTGAGAAGGTAAGAAAAATCATCGGAAGGAGGCAAAGCACCGACGAGGCCAATGTGAATATGTTGGAACCTCTCACCTGGAGGAAGAAAGTCACCAAAAGGTGCCTTGGGGTCTGTATTTGTTCATATGGCAGGAGAGACAAGAGCGTGCTCAAGTCTTAATGTCACTATGCATGTGCGGCCACACGAACCTGGGAGCTATGAGCTTCTGTTTTGCCGTAATTCTTGGATGACAGGTCATGTATAGAGATGACGACGTTTTCTGAAGGATGAAGGGACAAGAGGACGAGGAGAACCAGTAGACATATCACAGATGAGTTGTCGGGCGATCTTGACAGTTGAAGTTGTCGCATTTGAAGAGAAGAATGATCAGGAAAAGGAGTGTCCTCTGTCTCCTGAGCAGCCGCCATGTCCTCAAAATTAACTGGGGACATAGAAGAATGTATATTGATATCTATCCTAGAGAGGGCATCAGCGGTGAGGTTGTCATCGTCATATATATGTCTGATGTTTGTGATGAGCTGACAGATATATTCAAGGTGGCATGCTTCGCGAGGAGAATGACATTCATTGGTGACTGCACTGCGAATGTTATAGGTTTGTGGTCAGTAAAACATGAAAGGAACGTCTCTCAAGAAAACAGCGAAAATGACGGATGGCAAGATAAATAACATGAAGTTCAGGACTGAAAGAATTTTACAGTGTCTCAGAAGGCTTAAGCTTCTTAGGAAAGAAGGCAAGAGGAACCCAAATCTCCTTCTGGTATTGCTGCAGGACACCCCAATTGAAAAACTAGAGGCGTCGACCTGAAAGCGAATTGGGGAAGGCTCTTAAGGATAGACGAGAAGAATAGCATCTGCGAGTGCAGACTTTGCATCATGGAAGGCGTGACGTGCGGTGTCAGTCCAAGGTATCATGATTGACTGGCCTCTTTTTTTCAAGATGATAAAAAGTTATCATACCCAGGAACTATCGTAGCTGACGCTGAGTTTCCCGAGTAGCTGAGACGAGATCTTAGAGCGGCAGAACTCCTTGCGAGGATATATAAGGATATACTAGCACACATTTGTCAGGGTTCATTCTTATGCTAAATTCTTGCAATCGGGAGAAGACTTCACGAAGATGCTGATTATTAAGCAGCACACTATACTCTGGGCAGAAGTTTAGAGAGTGGGCAGCACTGCTTCCAAGTGATCCAAGAAAAGTTCAGGAACGTCCGGGAATTTTATTATTATTATTATTATTATTATTATTATTATTATTATTATTATTATTATTATTTTAGTTATCACCATCGTTCACGGGCAGAGTTCTACTCTAGGAGAGTTTTAAAAATAGAAGAATAAAACACCCTACAACTCCCACCTAACGCAAGTTTCGTAAGTGAACTCAGGCGTGATCTTTAAAGCAATTGAGATTAAATGCCCTCTCCTTGAAAGGGCTCTGTCCGTGAGGGGTGATAACGTGTAAAAAAATCAACAAGAAATACAAAAGATGGGAGAATTCTACAAAACATGGGTGACAGGAAAGAGAAGTACCACAACGGACAAACCTGGAATTGTCTATGTCTACACAAAATTTATGTGCAAACAATGCGCCCTTTGTGCTGCTAGGACCCCGTAAAGGTGAAGGTAGATGAGAGGTTAATTTCCTATAGCATTTGCCACTGTAGTACCTATATTAAAAAAAGACAAAGCACCAACGTTCCGTCGCAAAGATAACCGGTCAAGCGAACGGGAAATAGCGGAATAGTTTATAAGAGTTTTAGCTTTTAACTCGACCCTATCCAAAAGATGTGTGAAACCTTAGCCATCCCAAGTATGAGAGCGGTACTCCATACAAGGGCGGATGAGGTCCTTGTATAACTGAAGTAACTGCGAAGAAGGGAAAAAATCTTGCAGTCTAAACAGAATTCCCAGCTTCTTTGAGATCACCCTAGCGACCATTGCAATGCAAAGTTTCCAAACGATTTTTTTCCTTTATGTGAAAGTCGAGGATATTTATATTGTCAACAGGAGAAATGGGAGAGCCATCGAAAGAAATAGAAAAGTTAGGAAGTGTCTTTGAGAGGGAGATTTCTAGAAGTTGAGTTTTAAAGAGTTGAAATTCACAAGGTTGAGACGACCCCACTGGGAAATTTTATTCAGATCAGCAATAATGGAATCGGAAAAATTAAGACGGGAGGCAACTCTATATAAAAAAGGAGTAGATTTGAAATGAATAGAAGAATGGAGGGTCTAGTCATCGGGAAATGAATGGATAGGGTTAGATGAGCAGCTGAAAAGGTCATTAATGAAAAGTAGGAATAGAGTAGGAGACCAGACAAAACCCTGAGGAACATCACTATTGACAGGAAAGAAAGAAGAAGTCGTCCCATCAACAATGGCCGAAATGGAATGATAACAAAGAAAGTTAGATATAAGTAAACATAGAAGAGGATGAAACCCAAAGGAGGGGAGCTTGGAAAGCGGTGACGCATGCCATACCCGATCAAAAGCCATTAATATGTCAAGCACCACCACACAGAACTCCCCATAGTCCCTAAGGGCAGAAGACTATATATCTGTGAGATAGGAAAGTATATCACAAATAGACCTCGAACGTCAAAAGTCATACTGATGATAAGAAGAAGGTAATGGAATTCCAGATGATCCAAGAAATGAGAGTTGGAAGGGTTTCAAAGATCTTAGAAAGAATACAAGTGACAGCTAATGGACGATATTTAGAAGGATAAGAGAGGATACCTTTTTTCCGAAAAGGTTGGACAAAAGAGCGCTTCCGACAATGAGGGAAAGTACAAGTATTGAGACTTAGAGAGAAAAGTTGAACGAAGGAAGGAGCCAGCTCAGAAGCACATTCCCTTAAAATTCTGGAAGGAATACCATCCTGGCAGCTTGCCTTCCTAACGTTCCTAGATTTTAAAAGCTCATACACCTAATCAAATGTAGTCTCAGGTAGAGGAATGGGACATCTGAGAGGAAAAGGAGGAGGAGGAACATTATCAGAGTTGTCCAAGGATGAATTAAAGGAGAACAGGAGGCCAGTTGGAGTATTAGCCAGGGATCGTACGGGATCCCGGATCCCGATCCCGATTTAAAAATTTTAATTCCGAAAAATCCCGGTATTCTGGTCCCGATATCCCGATTATTTTTAGCCAAATAATTTTGTAATTTGGCTAAAATACTTCAAAGAAAATTCATAAAATTTCAGGAATAAGTGCAACCAGCACCCAACATTTTCGATTTCATTGTCAGGGTATCATAACTGCCAAGCACCAGCACACGCGTGAAACAGCAAACCCTCTTTTCGTTTTCTAGATCTGATAACAGTTAACGAGAAATGATGTCAGCGTTACGGCGAAGGATCAGACAAAACGAAAAATCTGTGTTAGTTTACCTGTTTCTGTAGTTGTAATGTTTGGTGGTTCTGTTCTACACTTCTACTGTTTCGAAATTCCTTATTAATTAATTTTTGTTGTTATGTTTTATCAGTAGGAGTGTATAATGTAAATTTAGGATATATTTTATTGTATTTTATTCAAATTTCAAATAGTATATTATTTGTCTTCTTCAAATTAGCTTTCTGTACTACTTTGTAATGGGTGTATATATATATATATATATATATATATATATATATATATATATATATATATATATATATATATATATATATATATATATATATATATATATATATATATATATATATATATATATATATATATATATATATATATATAAAGCCGCTTTTGTATCCAAAATTTCACAGCACAAATTACGCTTGCGGGATTACTAATTATAATGCAGTAATGTTACATGTTTTATTTTCATTTCATAATAATAATAATAATAATAATAATAATAATAATAATAATAATAATAATAAAACTTGCAGCTTCACCGCTATCAGGCGCTTCCCAGCATGTGAATCTGGGTTTGACACTATTGTAAATATATAATGACCGTGGACAGCCGAAGGCAATACATTAATTAATAAAAAATTAAAAATCCCGATCCCTGATCCCGAAAAAACTCGTGATCCCGAATAATTTTCAATCCCGTATGATCACTGGTATTAGCAACAAAACCATCAGAGCGAATAAGAAGGGGAAAGGAAGATTTGCAAATGTTGTTAGAGATGTTTTTGGCAATTTGCCAGAAAGATTTATCAGTAGGAGAATTAAGGAGGTAAACGCATTTTCGTTTGATGAAAGTCCGTTTTGCTCGTCGAAGAATAACAATTCCGAGCTAAACTATACTTCCGCAAATGTAACATCTGCTTCAGTGGTTGTGAATTTGACAGATAATTATTTAATCACGCACATTTATATGTGTGTGTGTGCTTATGAACAACAACAACAACAACAACAACAACAACAACAACAAAAGAAAAGACAAAAAAACTATAATTCCCACCTAAAGCAAGTTTCGTAGGAGAGTACAAGGGTAATCTTTAAAGTAATTGAGATTAAATTTCGCAGGAAATAAAAGAAGGCAGATAAAGGATAAGACTGTGTAGAAAGGAGTGTCGCACGAGCCCTTCTTAATGGAATAGGAATGCGACTGGAGAATTCTAATGAGCAGTGTCCATTGTCAAAACGGTAGTATAAAGAGAGGGACGGAACAATTCGACGGGTAGAAAGGGACTGCAGAGAGTTAGTGAGAGCGAAGGAGTTGATAAGATGAAAATTCATAGACTCCACCTTTTCAATGAGAGCTGTATGAGCCGAACCACCAAAAAGGTGTCAGAAGCATACTCCATACAGGAGCGCACAACACCCCTATAAAGAGCAAGAAACTGGGATTGCGTGAAAAAATTCTGAAAAAGGAACCTCAGAACACTCAACCTTTTAAAAGCTTGTTTAGAAAGAGAAGTAATATGAAATTTCGAAGAAAGATCACGAAAAAAAACCTACGAGAATATTAGGGACAGATGACGGTTTGAGTTGTTTGTTTTCGAAGATGTCATAGTTGTGTGGAAGGTTATGTCGAGTAGAGAGATGGAGAAATTGAGTTTTGGAGGCATTGAAAACGACCATGTTTCCTCTGCCCGTTTGAAACATAAGAAAAATAAGAGATTAGTTGCTCCATGCTTCAATTTATTGTTGCTGAAAGGAGTAATGAAGGATGGAGTCTTCAGCATATAAGTGGATAGGTGATGAAATAATAGAGATAAGGTCATTAATGAAAAACAGAAAAAGAGTTAGAGATAAGACAGATCCATGATGAACACCACTGTTAATAGATTTAAAGGAAAAACGGTGGCACTCTACAACAGCTGCTACAGAACGACCGGAAAGGAAATCAGAGAGAAGGATAGATTCTAATAAAATCGCTTAACGACTATTTCATTAAGTTGCTGAATGTGCGAGGAAAAATAAATCTTGAAGTGAGAATTTTTTCAATGTTGAATATAGCGAATATAGTGTACTTTCTATATTGCAAATTTAGATGTTTAGAGGCAATATTTCTTATATACTAGGGTATGTCGTTTATATAAAAATTGAATGTTTATATAGACAAAAATGTTCACTGCGAGAATAAGCTTTTTGAGAAAAATTGTGCTTTTCTTACAGCTTAATTAAAAAAAAACGAACAAGTTGAACCCGTTTGAAACCTCTAAGAATATTTAGTTTAATGTTATGCTACAAGAGCTTTCTAATATGTTAGACAACTTTTAAACAACTTAATTAAAAAAACGAACAAGTTGAACCCGTTTGAAACCTCTAAGAATATTTAGTTTAATGTTATGCTACAAGAGCTTTCTAATATGTTAGACAACTTTTAAACAGTGACACAAAAGCTCTGTAGGTAACTTATTATTATTAAGAATATTCCAGATTTTTAAAGCCTGGCACTTCCTTTTTATATTGGCACAAATAAACGAGTAGGCAAGAAATTATCAAAATATATGAAAATATTCTATAAAGTTCATAAAAATGATTGTAATTCTATGAAAAAAAGCAAGGAAATGTAAAGGAACGCAGGAGAAAGTCTCAAACAATGGTTTTTAACTGAACGAAATCTAAAACAATAGAAAATAGTTCTCGACTCAACGGAATCTTAAAAAACAGTGATGAATTTATATCTGATAATTTTTCCTTATGACAACCACTAGTCCATAAAAAATCTGTCTCTTTTCTTGCTAGATTATTTCTTTATCTGGCTACCACCAAATATAATTTTAATAATTCCTAAAAAGGAAAGTTTGGAAATCAAAGCTTTGCATCAGACTCTATCGAAGGCTTTCGATATGTCTAGAGTGACAGCGAAAGATTCACCGAAATCCCAAAGAGTGGAGGAACAAAAGTCAGAAAGAAGAGAAAGAAGATCACCTGTAGAGTGTTCATTACGAAAATCATATTGGCGATCAGAGATAAGATTAGAAAAATTGAGTTTCCAAATCTTCCTGTTAAGGATAGATTCAAAAACTTTAGAAAGAACGGAAGTTAAAGAAATACGACGATAGTTAGAGGGTTGAGATGGGTTCCCTTTCTTCGGCATAGGCTGAATGAGCGAACGCTTCCAGAAAGAATGAAGGTTAATGCGGAAATGCATAAAATAAATAGTTAACTAAGCCAGGGAGCAAGCTCGAAAGCAAAAGTTTTGAGATCCACAGCAGGGATATCATTAGGGCCTTCTTAGTGTTAAGCTCAGAGATAGCAGAAATTACATCTTTAGAAGAAATAACATTATTAAGTTGGAGGGATTGAAATAGGAGGAATAGATCAGAAATCGTCTAAAGTTGATTTAGAGGCAAAAATTTGACCAAAGAGTTCAGCTTTAGCAGAAGGCAAAACGGAAGTTGAGCCGCCAGAAGATACAAGGGGAGGGAAATAGGAAGGAGGAAAGTTAAAGTTGACATTTTTGCAAAATGCCAGAAAGAGTGTGGGGAAGAAGAACCAGAAAAATTATTGCATTTATGATAAAAAAATTAGTTTTTAGTGTTATGAAGAATAGATATTGCACGATTCGATGAAATATAAGTTGCATAAGTTTCTGGATTTTAAGAAGGTAATCCCTGAATGCAGCATCTAGATACATCTAATTCTCATGATCCAGCTGGTGAACTCGCCTACCACTTTTCTATTGAAAACAATCCTGAGTAGTTGGGGCAATTCCCTACCCATATCTCCGACCGTCTTGGTGATAAACCCAACATACTTGATCTTTTCTTAATTAACTCTTATCCTTCTCCTTATATTATTAAATATTTTCCTCCTCTGGGTTCATCCGATCATCTTCTTATCTCTGTATCTTGTTCTGTTTCTTTAAATTGCTGAAATCCTCTATTTGGGAGATTTCAACGTTCATCACACTGACTGGTTGGGCTCCCCTCATACTAATACAGGTGGGAAGGAGGTCAAATCATTCAACATTCTTAACGATCTGAAGCAGTTGATAAGGGAACCCACATACATTTCAAATCGTCCTAACCAGTTCTTAAACACACTTGATTTATGCTTTACCACTACTCCTAGTTATAAATACACCATTTTCCCTCCTATCGGTAACTCTGATCATAATATTATAGCACTTAATTATAAAACTTTCTCTCCAATAGCTCCACCATGTCCTAAACGTACGTTCTAGCACTTAAATCGGGCTAATTGGGGGGGGGGGGCAATGAGTCGCTTCTTTGCCGACTTCCATTAGAATGAATCCTGATTTGGCATGTGGAACGCTTCGGTTGAAAAGGTGGAAGACGTAATCGTTGATGGGATGGGAAAGTTCATTCCATCTTCAACAAAATCTTTTTCTCCTCAAAATCCATGGTTTGATGGCAATTGTTCTATTGTCCTTCGGGAGAGAGACAATGCTTATCGTGAATGGAAAACTCTCCTTCTCTTATCATTCTTGCTAATTTTCATTCAGCTCGGAATCGTTTCAAGAATGTTCCTCGACGGACTAAGCATACTTTCATTACAAGGAAGTGCTCTGACCTCCATGGTTCTCCTTCTGATAAAAATTTCTGGCTTCTTGCCGAAAATATCTCTGATAGCTTCTGTAAATCTGCCTTTCCTCCTCTTATTCGCTCTGATGGTTTTGCAGCTAATACTCTCTCTGAAATGGCTAATCTCTTCGGCCTCGTTTTTCATTTAATTCATGCTCGATTCTAACATCCCTCCTCCAATTAGCAGGTGTCCCATGTTTCTACCTATGATTACTCATGATTCGGTGCATGGGATTCTGAATTCTATGAACGTCAGGAAGGCAGGGGCCCGGCCGGCATTTCCCCTTGTGTTCTGAGGGAGTGTGCTTCCGAGTTAGCACCTGTCCTTGTTCAGCTCTACTCTCAATGCCTTAATACTAATACTTTTCCTCAGTACAGGAAGCGGGCATACATTCAGTCAACCCTGAAAAAAGGTAGCCACTCTGACCTTTCCAACTATCGACTTGTAGCTCTCACTTGTGTTGTCTAAAATTTTAGAAACTCTTCTCAACTCTGATTTCTTGGATCATTGGGAGTCTCATTATATTCTCTCAGATCATCAGTATGGCTTTCGACACTCGAGGTCAACTGGTGACATGCTTTCCTATCTCACTGATCTATGGTCTTTTGGTCTTTTGACCGGGTAAGGCATGCGTCGCTGCTCTCTAAGCTCCCTTCCTTTGGGTTTCCTCTTCTCTTTGCTTACTTTTGTCTAGTTTCCTCTCAGATCGTTCCATTTCAGTACTTGTAAATGGAGCGACCTCTTTCTCCTTTCCTGTCAACTGTGGTGTTCCTCAGGGTTTTATTTTATCTCCAGCTTTATTCATATTTTCCATTAACGATCATCTCAACTGCACTTCTAACTCTGTTCACTATTATGCTGATGACTTATTCCTACATTTTTTTTTTTTTTTTTTTTTTTTTACTGAACGCCACCACTCACGGGCAGAGCCCTTTTCAAGGAGGGGGCACACACACATGCACAAAGCTCATTAAACACACACACACACACACACTACGCTAACGCACAGCCCTCAGGTGGGCGCAGACGGAAGCCTTGAAGAGTGGAAGATTAAATACAGGAGGAAAAATAAATGATGGTAGAGAGTTCCACAGAATAGAAGGTGGCTGGAAAGAAGGAGGTACCACAACGGAGCTAGCCTGGGATTTCCTACGTCCACACAAAATTGGTGCGAAAGCAGGGCACCCCTTGTGCAACGAGGACGACGCAACGGTGGAGGAATGCGAGAGGCCAATTCCCTCGAGCACCTGCCATTGTAAGTACCTGTAGAAAAGAGATAGCGCGCCAACGTCACGTCGCAGAGACAGAGGGTCAAGTGAGTTTGAAAGTAGGGGACAGTTTATTAATCTCTTAGCTTTTGACTCAACCCTATCCAGAAGAGAGGAGGAGCCGGAGCCCCCCAAATGTGAGAACAGTACTCCATACAAGGACGAATAAGACCCTTATATATTTGGAGTAACTGCTCAGAGAAGAAAAAAATTCTCGCAATCTGAACAGAACTCCCAGCTTCTTAGAGGCCGCTTTAGCAACCATTGTAATATGTGGTTTCCAAGAAAGTTTATTGTTTATGTTTAGACCAAGAATGTTAATGTTATTTACAGGTGAGACGGGAGAGCCATCGAAGAGGATAGGAAAGTTAGGAGGTGTTTTTGAGAGGGAGATGTGAAGAAGTTGAGTTTTTAAAGAGTTGAATTTTACAAGGTTGCTATGACCCCACCGGGAAATCCCATCCAGATCGGCAAGAATGGAATCGGAAAGTTGAAGACGAGAAGCAACTCTAGAAGCAAAAGAGGGAGCAGATTTGAAATGAGTAGAAGAATGTAGAGTTGAATCATCAGCATAAGAGTGAACAGAGTTAGAAGTGCAGTGGAGAAGATCGTTAATGAAAAGTAAGAATAAAGGTTGGAGATAAAACAGAACCCTGAGGAACACCACAGTTGACAGAAAAGGAGGAAGAGGTCGCTCCATCTACAACTGCCGAAATGGAACGATCTGAGAGAAAACTAGACAAGAGTAAGCAAAGGGAAGGAGGAAACCCAAAGGAAGGGAGCTTAGAGAGCAGTGACGCATGCCATACCCGGTCAAAAGCCTTGGATATGTCAAGCGCCACCACACAAGACTCCCCGAAGTCCCTAAGGGCAGAAGACCATAGATCAGTAAGATAGGAAAGTATGTCACCAGTTGACCTCGAGCGACGAAAGCCATACTGGTGATCAGAGAGAAGAGAATGAGACTCCAAATGATCCAGGAAATGAGAGTTGAGGAGAGTTTCAAAAATTTTAGACAGAACACAAGTGAGAGCTATAGGTCGATAGTTAGAAGGGTCAGAACGGCTACCTTTTTTCGGGATCGGCTGAACAAACGCACGCTTCCAGCATAGAGGAAAAGTATTAGTATTAAGGCATAGAGAGTAGAGCTGAACGAGGACAGGGGCCAACTCGGAAGCACACTCCCTCAGAACACGAGGGGGAATGCCATCCGGGCCACTGGCCTTCCTGACGTTCATAGATTTCAGGATCCCATGCACCCGATCATGAGTAATTATAGGTAGAGGCATGGGACACCTGAGAGGAGAAGGAGTAGGAGGAGGGATGCCAGAATCGAGCAGGGTGGAATTAGATGAAAAAAGGAGGCCGAAGAGATTAGCCTTTTCAGAAGGAGTATTAGCTACAGAACCATCAGAGCGAATAAGAGGAGGAAAGGCAGATTTACAGAAGTTGTTAGAGATATTTTTGACAAGAGGCCAGAAATTTTTATCAGTAGGAGAGCCATGGAGGTCAGCGCACTTCCTTTTAATGAAAGTACGCTTAGTCCGTCGAAGAACATTCCTGCAACGATTCCGAGCTGAATGAAAATTAGCAAGAGTGATAGGAGAAGGAGAGTTTTTCCATTCACGATAAGCATTGTCTCTCTCCCGAAGGGCAAGAGAACAATTGCCATCGAACCAAGGATTTTGAGGAGAAAAAGATTTAGTTGAAGATGGGATGAATCTGCTCATCCCTTCAAGGATTACTGCCCCTACCTTTTCAGCAGAGACAGAAGCGTCCACGAGACAAAGCAAGATTCACTCCAATGATAGTTAGCAAAGAAGCGGCGCATTGCCCCCCAATTAGCCCGATTAAAGTGCCAGAAAGTACGTTTAGGGCATGGTGGAGCTGTTGGAGAGAAAGCATTATAATTAAGAGCTATAAGATTATGGTCAGAGTTACCAATAGGAGGGAAAATGGTGTATTTATAACTAGAAGGAGTAGTGGTGAAGCATAAATCAAGTGTATTCAAGAATTGGTTAGGACGATCTGGAATGTGTGTGGGTTCCCTAATCAACTGCTCCAGATCGTTGAGAATGCTGAATGATTTGGCCTCCCTCCCACCTGTATCAGTATGAGAGGAACCCAACCACTCAGTGTGGTGTACGTTGAAATCCCTAAATAGAGGACTTCAGCATTTGGATGAGAAGAAGTGACAGTCTCGTGAGTAGTAGTAAGATATTGAAAAAAAAACTGGAAAATCTGTTCCATTAGGAGAGCAGTAGCAGAAACACAAGATAATAGTAGTAGTAGGAAGACAGATTTTAAGCCATAAAACATCGAAATTAGGAGATTCTAGATTTACGAGACGTGTCACAGGAGTGTTAATGTTAATATAGGCACAGACTCCACCATTTAGACGGAAATTGTGAAAAAAGTTGTAGTCAGAGACATTAAGATTACTAGAGAAAGAATCCCTGTCCAGCTGGGTCTCAGACAGAAGCAAAAGGTTAGGACGAGAGGAAGAGAGGTAGTGTTCAACAGACGCTAAATTAGATCGAAGGCCACGGACATTAGCAAAGGTAATAGAAAGCCCCCGCCTACGCCCAACCCCACGAACACACAGATTAGACATTTAAAAAAAAAAAAAAAAAAAAACCCGCAGACACACACAATCACGGACACACGCACGAACGTACGCACACACACACACCAACGCACACACGCACTCACGCAAGCACACAGTATCGTAAACTAACATTAAAAACAAAATAACCAATATTAAATTATGAAAACTATCAAAAAAATCAATAATTAAAAACAATAATTATCAAAAGAAATTGTAAAGTAACTAGCTAAGGAAAATCAGTTAAAAGACCGAAGAAAATATGTAGTAAATTTAAAATGGTAAAAGTTTACTTAGCTTAAAACAATACTTATCTGAAAAGGACGATCTTCGCAGACAATAAAAAATAACCTATAATTAATTTAAAACACCAAGAGATTAAAACACTAAGAGATTAAAACACTAAAAGATTAAAACACTATGCACTTAAAGAAAAGTTAAAAACACAACACACACTTAAGATTATTAAAAAAACAACAACACACAAACACACACACCAGCATTCTGCTACACATTTCAAATCTGCTCTCTCTTTTGCTTCTAGAGTAACTTTTCATCCTCAACTTTCCGATTCCATTCTTGTAGATTTAGATGGGATTTCCCGGTGGGGTCCCAACTTTTCTATCTTCATCGATGGCTCTCCCGTCTCACCCGTAAATGACATTAACATTCTTAGTCTAAACATAAACAATAAATTGTCTTCGAAACAACATATCACAATGGTTGCTAAGGAGGCCTCTAATAAGCTGGGAGTATTCAGGTTGAGAGAATCTTTTTCTTCTGAGCAGGTACTCCAATTATATAAAGATTTTTTATCTCTTTTGTATGGAGTATTGATCTCAACATTTAGGAGGGGGTACTCCGGTTTCTCCACTCTTCTAGATAGGGTTAAATCTAAAGATAAAATATTAATAAACTGTTCCCTACTTTCAAACTCTTTTGACTCTCTATCTCTCCGACATGACGTTGTCGCATTAACTCTTTTCTATAGGTACTACAATTGCAGGTGCTCGAGGGAATTGGTCTTTCGTATTCTTCCACCATTGCGTCGCCCACGTTGCACAAGGAGAGTACCCAGCTTTGGCACAAATTTTGTGTAGATGCTGGGAACCCTACTGTAGGTTTGCCCAATGTGGGTTTCCTTCTTTCCAGCCACCTCTGTTCTGTGGAACTCTCTAAAATCATCTATATTTCCACCTGTATTTAATCTTCCTCTCTCCAAGGCTTCCGTCTGTAACCCAGCTAAGGGATGTGAGTTAGGTTCTGGTCTGAGTGAATTTTCTTCCTCTTTTCTATTTGTATATGACCTCCTTGAAAAGGGCTCTGCCTGTGAGTGGTGGTAAACTATATATAATATATATATATATACATATATATATATATATATATATATATATATATATATATATATATTATATTAACGGATGGAGTGAAGTATCGTATCGGTATCGGTATCGGCATCGGAGCTCAGGTATCGGTATTAGTATCGGCTAAAAATGGCCGATATCGATACCAGATTTTTTTCGTCCCTTTAGCTTAATTAAATTGTGTAATTTTTTTTATTAATATTACGTAATATTTTGAAACGCCGTTTCGCGATAATTTTGTTTCCCGAACATATATGTTGTTTTCCACTAAAAGTTTATTTTTTCAAATGCAAAAAATTGTTTTTCAATTTATTTTCACGCCATTTACTTCTTACCATTTGGTTTTGTTTTCTTAAA
>SEYY01001583.1:35000-38849 GCA_009176605.1 Armadillidium nasatum | reverse complement strand
AAAAAAAGAAAAAAATCTTTCTTCACGACTTAATGAGGAAACCAATTGGCTTTCTAATTGATACCTCCTAAGCCCATCATTCTTATACAGAGACATGCAAAATTTTAATTACGATAAAATATGTATGTAGTGTAACGACGTGTGAAATTTGCATACATGTGTCCGGGAATTCCATTCTTTAAGCTGTCCCACCATTGATTTAAATCCTTATCATGCAATTACATTATCAATTTACAAAGTTAACAACAAATTGTACACATGAAATGTGTTAAAATAACAAAAAAAAAAATTAAAAAGACAAAAAAATATTATAATATATAATATATATATATATATTATTATATATATATATATTATATATATATATATATTACTATATATATATTATATATATATGTTAAGTAAACGTGTGTTATGTATGATATTGCTGTCAAGTGTGAGAGAGAGGGAGAGAAGAGAGAGAGAGAGAGAGAGAGAGAGAGAAAGGAGAAAGAGAGAGAAGATGAGAGATGAGAAGAGAGAGAGAGAGCTGAAAAAAAAAAAAAAAGAGAGAGAGAGAGAGGAGAGAGAGGAGAGAGAGACAGAGAAGAGAGAGGAGGAAAGACGAGAGAGAGAGAGAGAGAGATGAGAGAGAGAGACAAGTGAGAAAGAGGAACAAGAGAGAGAGAGAGAGAGATTCATATTATTAAAGTATTCAAAATATTAACTTTAGAAGTGTAAAGAGTTTGTTGACTTCTATAACTTTGGTTATTAAAGCCGTGAATTGTATTACACAATAAAATGTTGGAAGTTTAGGTTTAAAATACAATGAATCTCATAAGTTAGTAATAATTATATATATATTATATATATATATATATAATTATATTATAATATATAATATATATATATATATATATAATATATAATATAATATATATAAATATATATATATATTATATATATATATATATATAATTATAAATATAATTATTATATCAGATGTGTCCACAAATCCACCAGTTGTGGGAAGCAATTTCACACCAGATCAAATGCTAATAAAGTTCGACATAGGGCAGATAAAAATGTAGAAATTTAATAAAGTTGACATAATAGAAGGCAGAGAGTTCCAGGCTTGGCCAATAGAGTACATAAAAGAATATGCTTAACTGTTAAGTTTAGAAAATAATTTTGAAAGAGGGAGACGTGATAAGACAAAAAATCCATTTAATTCCTGCCTCTCCGTTAAGAAATATTTGAGTTAAACTACCCAAGATATGTGTTATTGGGCTCCATGTCCATGCAAGGCAATTGGAGGTAGTAAGGTAGTAGGAAGCGTTGAAGTATGTAGTTTAAGTAGGATGTATTATGTGCGGGAGGTGGGGAAGAAATCTGGTGCCGCCAATGACGGATTAACGCGATCTCTTCTTTTGTTAATGTTGAAAACAACCAAGAAATACCTACTCTGTCAGTAAATATCAGAAGGGACGAGTCATTGGGGAATGAATATCAAAGAGAAGTTCCAACCCAATCTATCATTCCATATGTCGAAAAGTAGAGTTCTCCATCAATCGAAAGACGCTTACAACCTACCAATATATACAAGAATATATATTCATTTTTACATATTTATTATTTTTTTTTGTTGTTGATTGCTTATCTATCAATAATGAAGGAATATAGGTACAGTTTTCTATATTTAATAAAATAACTAAATAGTTCTCAACTTCTCATAGGGATACCCACTAGTTTTATAACCGCAAGATTTCGTGAGGAAATTGTCGGTCAGACGAGAAGAAAGTCAATTTCAGTTTGATTAAAAAAAACAGACAAGATTTTATTGAAAGCTAGTAAGTCTCGATAGGAGACGAGTGCTTAGCTTCTGTGAGCACTGGCTGCTGGGAAGAAATCTCTAATTCAAGGATGTGTTAATTATAATGATTTCAAAAGGATTTTCTTATCAGGGTGTGACTTCCGTACGTGCTCGGTGGTGATAGGACACTCCATAATCATAAATAAAACTTTTAGTTTTCATTTAGAACTTTTATGTGACAAAATTTAAAAGATTATTTTTTATACCTAAGTAAAAACATGCGCACAATGATTTCATAAATATGCTTTTCGCTTTGGTTGAGGAGTAAATAAATATGACAATGCACATAAGTTAACATGAAATATATTTCATACTAAAAATTTTGATAGTACTTATTCTCTAAATATTTACGACACGATGCTTCCAGAGGTTCAACAAATATACATTGAAGTCGCAGAAGATATGAAGATATTCTTAAGGGGTTCTCGGAGCTGAAGACAAATAATAAGTAGGCAAAGTATCTTGAAGATGAAGAGGAAGTATGCAGGTCACTTACAAGAACCTACATACAATAAGACTAAAGCATGGTTATTCGATGAAAAACATTTACAAGAGTTGAGTGAGTCGTAAAAGATCAAGAATATTTTGATGATAAATTTCACTTCAATGTATAGACAAGGATGTTTTAATGCTTGAGACGTAGAGAAAAATTGCTAGCAAAAGAAGATGGTATATGTTGATGTCTTTATCAAAAGACGGGATAAACGGGATTATCAGAAATAAGGGAGTCCTCTTTATGGAAAGACTGTGCCTCGTAATATTTCTTCAGGAACATCAAGTCACATGCTAGTGGTAGTGGTGTGCGTTGACCAAGTTTCTTACGGATCACGTCATAAACTGATTGCCGAAGGATGGAAACACTGTTGTTAAATTAACTTACAGAAGGAACCGTTTGATTATTTTCTTCTTGATGACAACCTCTATCAAAAGAAGTTGAATAGTTTTGATGTCTGGGTTGTCTAATAATATTGTGATAATGGTATGTGCAACTCTTTTTGAGATTTTTTTTAAAAAGTCTACCAATGGTGCAAAAAGGCAGGCTTAGTTTCCGATAGTATTTTAATATTAACATTATTAATGTGTAATATTTACACCCGAACACGTCTTAGTTTCCTAACAGCGAGAGCTTGTGAAGGAAATGTCAGTCAGCCGAGAAGAAAGAAAGCTTCGGAAAATAGACTTTTTTTTTACATTTAAACATAATTAAAATTCTCAGTAGTTTTCCTATTTACAACATTTAACAAATCAGCATGTTTTTTTATTCCCACGTAAAAACAGACAAAATAATTTTAAAATAATACACACGCGCAATATATATATATATATATATATATATATATATATATATATATATATATATAATATATATATATATATATAATATATATATATATATATAATATAATATATAATATAATTCCTTTTTGTCTAAATTCTAAATTGAAAACATAAGCCACAAAATGGCGCAAGCTTTCAAGTTGCAGATTAATCCTCATTCTTCAAATGCCAAAATTGTAAGGATTTAGGAAAGAGTAAATATATATAATTATATATATATATATTATATATATATATATATATATATATAATATATATATATATAATATATATAATAATATTTGGGAGGTGTTAAGCGAGTCAGAATCACATACTATAAATTAGGGTTGGGCTGGCTCCGGTTTCGGAACGACGGAGCTGGTTACAAGGATCGGAGCCGGATCTGAGCGGCGTTTTCTTTTTTTCTGGCTCCAGGAGCTGGTTCCGGGAAACCTGAAGTGCTCCGTAGCATGGACCTTATGTGCTGGAACGCTCCGGAACTCCGAACGAAGCCGACGATTTTGAGATACTCCGAAATGCTCCTGAACGCTGCAATAAACTCCAGTTTCGATATCGAATTTCAGATGGAGTAATATAAAATTTTATGGTAACCAATCGTTTTTAAATGGGATCAAAATTTCAAAAATGAAAGTACAGTGTAATACTGAGTGAAGAGTTTA
>SEYY01001583.1:7500-12500 GCA_009176605.1 Armadillidium nasatum | reverse complement strand
ATATTATTATTATTATTATTATTATTATTATTATTATTATTATTATTATTATTTTTAACATCTCTTTATTCTTATAATATCTAAACTCCTACTCGATCCCAATCTTTTCTTCCACCTTACTTTCATCTTTAAATTAGCTTTTACCAAGTACCGATCATAAATACCTCCTACCTGCTCCTCTGAGTGCATTCACATCTAGTAACCTGCCTTTACCCATTTGTTTTACCTATACATAGTCAAGCACTGCACGATTACTCGCCTCTCCAATTATCATTGTAACTTTGTGTATGCTCCTTTTATTAAACCATGTATTCTATTATCATCTTTCTAGTAGCATTTAATTTTAAAACTTTTTCCCCATTTTTATTTTTACCCTCAACTTCAATAATATCCTTTATTCTACATCTCCAACTCTTGCATTTACACCTAAACTTCCTCATTCCAATGAAAAACTACCAAAACATTCGTTTTGTTCTTTCCAAACCACATTCTCTACCTGATCTACACTATCATTTACTGGAAAAAAAAGTCACTAACTTCTCAATCTTATCTTTACCCACATTAATATTGAAGTAATAAATTTAGTTTCTTTGAGAACCACCCACCATTCATCTTTTCATAATTATCGATACACTTGATAGCATTTGATTTTCTCACTGAAACTAGTTCCCTGTAGATTCAAAACCATATTACCATTCTACATTTCAGTTAAGTCTCACTCATAAGCGAAATATCCAATCCACTTTCCTTGCTAATCTTTTTTTGTTTCTTCTTTCTCTCATAATTCTCACACTTCTAACATTTAAATATGCAATTTTTAATTTCCCAACCTTTATTTCCATTTTCATTTATTATTAGAATTATTTTTTTAAATTTTTTTTTTATTATTATTATTATTAAAATATTATATATATATATATATATATATATATATATATATATATATATATATATATATATATATATATATATATTATATATATATATATATTATATATATATGAAGTACATAATAATAATTATAATAATAATAAATTATTATTATCATTATTTATTATTATTATTTACTATTATTATTATTATTATTATTATTTGTAATTATTATTATTATTATTATTATATTAAAATCAAAAGTAAGAAATCTTAATCTAAAAAAAAAAAAAAAAAAAAAAAAAAAAAAAAAAAAAAAAAAAAAAAATGAAAAATCATAATTTAAAAAAAAAAAAAAAAAAAAAAAAAATAATATATATATATATATATATATATATATATATATATATATATATATATATATATATATATATATATATATATATATATATATATATATATATATATAAGTTCATTTCCTTATTAGGCTTTAATAAAGAATTAAATATTTTATTAATAATTTATTATTTATTAAGTTAATCATTTAAGTTATTTGAAAAAATAATTTTTAAAATGTAAAAAAATTTTTTTAAATGCTTTATAAAAATAATGTTTTAAATTTACAAATAATAATAAAAAAAATAATATATTTTTAATATATATATATATATATATATATATATATATATATATATATATATATATATATATATATATATATATATATATATATATATATATATATATATATATATATATATATATATATTTTTTTTTTTTTTTTTTTTTTTTGTCATTTTATACTATTATTATTTAATATTTAATTATTTTCATTATTATATTTTTAAGATAAATTTTAAAAATCCTTTTACTTTTAAAGTCTCAACTCTCAATATTTAAAAGAATTTAAAATAAAAATAAAAATAAAATAAATTCTATAATTAAAAAGCAAAATCAGCATTAAAACATTAATTGTTAGTGAATTAATTTTAACTGAATTAATTATTTAAAAACTTATTTATCAAGTTGGAAAATTTTTTTTATGGTTGGTTCCTCCTCACACAATTTCAACTCTAAAAGTTTTCATTCTATTTTGTTTCTTTTCTATTAGCCACAACAGAGCTGCATAAATTAAGGAATAAGTTAACTACTTATAAGTTTATATTTATTTATAATAGCCTTTTTTACGGTTTATGTTTTTTTTGTTAAATATGCAATTTATTTTTACGGTCTTACTCGTACTGCTTGCAAAAAAAATAAATAAAAAAAATTAAATAAATAAATAAATAAATAAATAAAAATAAAAATAAATAAAAAAAAAATTAATATATATATATATATATATATATATATATATATATATATTATATATATATATATATATATATATATATATATATATATATATATATATATATATATATATATATATATATTATATATATATGGTCAGCCTGCACTTCTACATACTTACATTTTTCAAAAACTACTGAACCTACGTAATAAAAGGAAAATATTTTTGGATCTTTTCGAATTTGGGTGAGAAAATTAATAAAATATTTGAAAATAAATTATTTAAAAAAAAAAAAATGATTGTGTAAGATGATCTAACAAACCTAATTCGACTTTTATTTAACCTGAACGACCGAAGTTGGCCGTGGTATACAGCCTAACTGATGTTTACATTCATATATATATATATATATATATATATATATATATATATATATATATATATATATATATATATATATATATATATATATATATATATATATATATATATATATATTTACATATTTTATTTTTTTATTATTTTTTTAAGTTATTTTTTTTTCGGAAATTTTTATTTAAAAAAAAGTGGCATTGCCAGACCTACGATTCTTTCCAGCAATATAAAAAATTAAAATTTACTTACGTAATAAAATTATTATAAGAATTTTTTTTTTTTTTATTTCCCAATTTTTCTTACCTAAAATTCGACAAGGATTCCAAAAATATAATTCTTTTTAACGTACGTTTAGTAGTTTTTTAAATATTCAAGTATGTAGAAGTGCAGTCTGGCCTATATATATATATATATATATATATATATATATATATATATATATATATATATATATATATATATATATATATATATATATATATATATATATATATATATATATAATATATATATATATATATATAATTTTTAAAAAATCAATAAAACAAAATTAAACACTAATGAAATTTCATAAATTTTATATAATTCACCTACCTTTTAAAATAAATATCTAAATCTAGAATTCAAATCTAAAACAATGCTGACTGTGTCAATAATTCAGTCAAAACATTTTTGGATTGCTGATTAATTTTTGCTCCCATCTCAAAAAAATTTTAAATTTATATTAATATTTATTCATTTTACTTTTCTTTTATAAGTTATCTTATGATATTGTGAACTTAAAAATACGAAGACAATGACGTCATTTTTAAAAAAAAATAAATAAAAAAAATAAAAATAAAATAGATAATTTATGATTTAAAATAAAGAAAGAAAAATTAACTGATTTAAATCCTGCTAAAAAAGTAGGCTAAACACTGCAACATGTTATAAATAATTATTTTTTGTATATATAAAATTAACAAATATAAAAAAATATAGATATAAATTCTTATTATTCCAATTAATTATCATTAACAGCAAAAGGAGAAGTGGATATTTTAAAAATGTTATCCTAATATGGAATTTTCTTTCAACTGAAAGAAAATTGATTTATATTGGTAACAATTATATTTTTATTTTTAATTTTTGTTATTATATATATATATATATATATATATATATATATATATATATATATATATATATATATATATATATATATATATATATATATATATATATATATATATATATATATATATATATATATATATATATATATATATATATATATATATATATATTTATATTTTTTTTTTATTTTCATTAGTGGGCAAAGGCCAGAGGCCTACTAATGTTCACCAGAGTTATAAAGTCGGGAATATGGTCAAATTAAAGGCAGATATACCTGATATACGGCGTTTGAAGGTTAAGTCATAGGTAGTTGGGAAAATAGATGAAGGAAGTGTTTCCAACTTTACCAGTAGAGTACATGTAAGATTGAGCATAGCGGTTTATGTCTGGGGTCAGAGATTTGGACAGAGAAAGAATAAGACTGTGTAGAAAGGCGTGTCGCACGAGCTCTTCTCAATGAAGGAGGTATGTGACATGAGAGTTCAGAAGAGCAGTGACCATTGAAATTGGGAAAGTATAGAGAGAGTGACGCAACAGTTCGACGGGCAGAAAGAGATTGATAAAAATTTGAGAGAGAGGGAGAGTCGATGAGACGAAAAGCTCTAGAACTCCACCTTGTCAAGGAGAGCTGAATGAATACCCACCCCAGATGTGTGATGCGTACTTCATATAGGGGCGAACAACAACTCTATAAAGTGAAAGCAAAACGAGTAGCGTAAAAATTCACAAAGGCGCCTCAAAACACCCAACCTCTTAGAAGCCTGTTTAGAAAGAGAGGTAATGTGATCTTTCCAAAAAAAATCACGAGAAAAAGAAACACCGAGAATATTAAGGAGAGATGAAGGTTTGAGTTGCGTGTTTTCGAAAAGATATCGTAGTTGTGTGGAATTTTGTGTCGATAGAGAGATGGAGGAATTGAGTTTTTGAGGCATTGAAAACGACCATGTATTCTCTACCTCAATTTGAAATGCGAGATAGATTAGACGTTAGTTGCTCCAAGGCCACACTCCTGGCGTCTATTAACTGTTGTTGGGAGGGGCGCCTTTCAAACTAAAAAGAGTTATGAAGGGTGGAGACACCGGCATAGGAGTGGATAGGAGATGAAGTAATAGAGAGAAGGTCATAAATGAAAAGCAGAAAAAGTGTTGGGGATAGGACAGATCCTTGAGGAACACTACTATTAATAGATTTATAGGATGAATGGTGGCCGTCTACAACAGCTGCTACAGAACAACCAGAAAGGAAATCAGAGAGAAGGTCACAGAGAGAAGGATAGATTCCGAAAGAGGGAAGTTTGGAAATCAAAGCTTTGTGCCAGACTCTATCGAAAGCCTTCGATATGTCC
>SEYY01001582.1:7500-12920 GCA_009176605.1 Armadillidium nasatum | reverse complement strand
CTCGCTCTGTCTGTCCGGTCTCTCTTCTCTCTCTTCTCTCTCTTTTTTTCCTTCCCGTTCTAACTTTTTTCTTCTTTATCACCTTCGCGAAGGAGTGTTTCAACTTCACGATAAGGCTCTTTTCCTCTCTCTCGAGACCTAAATCTAGTATTAAACAGAAAGATTTTGGAAATTAAAACTAAATTAAATTAAATCGCGTTACGTCATTTGAGGAGGATTATGGTCGAAGGTCATAACAACTGAGTGTTTGTGTGTTTTGTTTGTGGGTAAAAAGTGTGTAAAGGTTTTAGTTTTTCTGTTTTAATTTTCAGAATAAAGAAGTTATTCTCAAAACATAAATAGTGATTGTAAACCATGATAATTAAGGGTAATTACTTAGAACTTGCTCACACAAACACATACACATATATACACACCACAAAAACAGTCGCACACACAAACAATAACTAGTTTTAGTTATTTGGAAGTATATAAATAGTACTGAATAAGGCTTTTGGTTTTGAAATTTAAAAATATTAAAACTTCCTTCGGTTTAATTTAAAAAAAAATAAAAAATTTCATCGAAATTTAAATTCATTTAATTTAAAATCAGAATCATTTAGTTTATATGTTAAGTTGAAATTGTTAAATATTTAACTTTCTATAAATAGATGTTAACAAGACCACTAAAGCATAACTTATCAAAACTAGTTTCTATAAATATTTTCCTATGATCGACATTCAAAATGGTTAACATAATTTCCTGTTAGTTAACAGAACAGATTCTCTTTACCTTAAAATGTTAACTAACTTTTGTGTACACAGAGAATGAAATGTATAAAATAATGGGATAAATGTTTAACAAAATTTCAAAGTTTTGAAGTCAAGTTCGGTCTTCTTCCTTTTTCTTTTCTTCTTTTTCTTATTCTTCTTTTGAAGAGAGGCCGGAACGCAATTTATATTACAGTCAGTCATTGGTCATTTGACTGAGTCTAAACGTAGGAGACTTCCCTAATGATTAGGAATGGTTAAATATTTGCAGCCCAGAGCCTCCTCCAGATACAATTCCCGCCATAGTTATCTTCGTCCGCCCTTCTTCTGTATGCTATAGTGTAATTTTTAGCAATTTTAGCCAAATTTCTGGACCTTTTAAACTCCTTTTAGCTTTACGATATCTCCAAAATCATAATTTCAAATCCTGGTTGGACTCCATCGACAATTTACACAATTTTTACATGACTAGTTTCGACATCCAATCAATCCCTTTACACCAGTATCCCCACCTCCGAAGCCATCAAATTATAGTCGATGACATTTTTCGTTCTCAAAACACCTTCATGAACTTTTCTAAATCCGAATTTAAAGAACTTTTAAATCTGGCAACCTCCGACACGTATTTCTTTTTCAACCAACAACTTTACCTACATCTAATTCCCTGGCCATGGGCTCCCCCTTAGCGCCATCTTAGCTAATTCTTATCTAAAATATCATGAATCCATCTGGCTAAATAACACTCCTCTTAATTTTAAACCTATCCACTATAAAAGATATATGGACGATATTTTTATTATTCACCAATAAACACCAAACCACTCCTTTCTTAAATTCCTTAACAATCAACTACCCAACATCAAATTTACTAAAGAAGAAGAAGTTAATAATGCCCTCCCATTTCTCGATATGCTTATTACAAAAACCTCAACAAATCATAATATAAATATTTACCGTAAACAAACTTTCTCAAATTTGTCCCTTAACTTTTTTAGCCATGTCCCCTTCCGCTATAAATGCAACAGCATTAAAACTTTAATTCATAGAGCTTATCACCTTACCTCCAGTTACATAGAACTCCATAAAGAATTCTCCTTTTTAATCAAACACTTCAATGCTAATCTATTCCTTCCTCCCTTGTTTATTCTTTAATCAAAAAATTTCTTAATAAATCTTTTGCCGATACAACCCAATTTTAACCGCACCGAAATAATTTTTATATCAAACTTCCATTTCACAACCATCAATATCACAAATTAAAAAATGATCTTCTCAATCTCTTACATAATAGTTTCCCTCAATTAGACTTCACCTTTGTTTTCATCCCGAACCTCTCCATAGGCTCTTTTCTATCACATAAAGAACCGCTACCCACACTTTTGCGCTCGTCCATCATCTATAAATATTAATGTGGTGCTTGTTCTAGTACCTATGTTGGCAGCACATCGCGTCAATCTCAGTTAATGTGACGAGCACAGAGGCATTTCCCCAGAACTGGTATGAATTCTCATCTCCTTCCTACTCCAACATTAGATCCCACAGTCACACTAATAACCATCCAATAGAACCATCCCATTTTTCCATCCTATCACAACCAAACAACCAACAGATTTAAAAATCTTAGAATCCATCCACATCTCCATTCTTAAACCTTCTCTCAATAGTGACAGTGGCCTTTCAAACCAACTTAATTGATTTATTATTTTATTAATTATTTATTTTATTAAGTTTGATTTTTATTTTTTTTATTTTATTTTTTATTTGTGTCATGTTGCTCTTATATATTCTGTTCTTTCTACAGATGAAAGATTTTTATTTATTTTTTATAAAAACAATATTGTTTTTAATAAATAAAAATTAAAAATAGAAAAAAAAAGAAAAAGAAAAAAAAAAAAAATTTTTTAATAATGTTTTCCTTTACAATTTTTTTAGAATTAGTTTTTTTTTTTTTTTTATAATTTTGAATAAAAAAAAATTTTTTAACCAAAATTTTATTGTTTCTCCGAAGAAAATGTTCCGAGCTTTAGTACTATTTATTATAAAAACCAATTTCCAAGAATGAAAACGTGTTATTATTAATAAATATATAATATATAAATATAATAATATATATATTATATATATATATATATATATATATATATATATATATATATATATATATATATATATATATATATATATATATATTTATTAATATATATATATATATATATATATATTATATATATTATATATATATAAGAGAAAATTCTAAAAAAAATGTGTTACACTTGTAAAATAAAGACTGTTCAAAAAAGGAAAAAAAGTTCCGATAGTTGATGTATGTTATTTCTAATGTTAATTTATTTCTCAGATGAGAATATATTATTGGGGCACGAAAATTAGTAAACTCTTTATTGATGTGATAAAATGATATTTCATAAATTGGATTAAATGGGCCAGTTTTTTTTATTTTCACTTCGAGTAGGCTTATTTTTTTATAAAGTTTTAAATAATAAAAAATTTTTTCAATATTTTTTTTTTTAAACATTTTATTTTTGATTTTTAAAGTTATCTGACAGTTTAAAATTATTTAAAATAATCCATGCTTATGACTATATTTAGAAAATAATATAAAATATATATAAGTGATTTACTCTGTCCAGGATTCAGCCTTGGAAAAACTTAATTAGGTCGATGGTCTGATTCCAACGCAATAAGTAACATACCCCAAATTTTTTTTTCAATCTCTTTTCTTGCATTTTTTTGCTTTTGTACTTGTAAACCAAATTTAATGTGCACAAAACCATCAAGGGCAATGGTAAGGGCAGTAAAGTGTATAAAACACACCTACAACTCTCATCTTCATTCTCTTTAAGGGCAACTGCAACTCGATCACTCTGCATTACTCTCAGAACTCATAGGCAGTATATCAAGAATTTTGTTTCTACCATGAATTCATCCACGACATTATTGATAAGCCCACCATTATGGCAACTTTTTTTCCCATCTATCCTCTTTCATTTCGTAATATTTTCATCGACTATGTAGCCATCAGTCCTTGCAAGCACGTTCTTTTCTGATTTATCTCCAATAACTTATTCTGATCGTCTCACTTTTAATAGACATTGAGAACATCTTTCCTTTCCTCAAATCACAAAAATATGTTCTTTCCGATATAACTCATGCCGAACTTTTCATCCGTTTTGTTTTGTGGGAGTTGCTCCTGAAGTCGATTTTCGATTCAGTATAGCCGGTATTTACAAAAAATAAAAATAAAATAAATAAATAAATAAAGGCAGGTGAAGCTGACTCGGACCTGTATAACAATCTTATTCTATTACATCTATATCACATACAGATGTATTTTATGCTTGCATAGATTAACTTTCCCAAGAAAATTGAAATGAAAAGATTCAGAAGAGATGAAATAATATCATTTTATAGTTTAAAAAACAAAGAAATAATTCAAGTTTAAAGCATTTTTGATTAATAAAAATAAGGCAACAATTAAAAGTGTTTCAAAGTTGCTTATTTTAAACAATCAAAACATTGATTGGAGTTTATTTGTAAAGGTGAATCACACCAAAACGGACAATGAAATCCCGATTGTCAACTACCAACAAAAGTTCCCCTCCACCAATACAGAAATGTAACGGTCTTTTCTGCATTTGCGTGCAATCCTGCATTCTCAGGGACCTTCCTGACATTTTCTTTGTCGGTTCACGGACCCACGCGGACCCCCAGATTCGAGTCAACTTCAGCCGAACTGAATCACAAAGAAAATGGTCAGGAATGAGAGTGAGGTGAACGCAGCGATTTTGCAAACTCAGGCAACTTCCTGATACCATTTTTGGGGGGTTCACGGTTCCCCGCGGGGGCCCCTTCCCCCTACTTGAGGCCAATTTCAATGAGCTGAACCCCCCCAAAATGGTGTCAGGAAACAGCGTGAAGTCAATTTGAGCGGAGTGATTTGCTTTGCAAGTCAAAATCCCTCTTGGCTTAGGTTGCCAGATTTTTCGAAATCTGACACCCTGAGAAAGTGCGTGATATGCTACCAATATATATATATATATATATATATATATATATATATATATATATATATATATATATATATATATATATATATATATATATATATATATATAATCATTTCATAAATTAAATTTACAACTAATGTGAATTAGAAGAAAACTCCGTCAATTTTATCCGGCTTGAATCCACTTGATAGTAAAAACTAAATATTGAATATCCGAATTTTGAAAATTGTTGAATATCCTACAAATTTACTCTCCGGCTCATTCCCAATAATATATATATATATATATATATATATATATATATATAATATATATATATATATTATATATATATATATAATATATATATATATATATATATATATATATATATATATATATATATATATATATATATTATTATTTTTATTATTTTGAATATTGGTAATTTTTTTTTACCGATACCGATACCAAAAAGTTACATAAAAGTAATCTGATATTTTCTTTAGAAAGAAAACTGCTCCTTTACTTTGTCACATTTTAAAATTTATCATTATTATTATTGTTATTAATTGAGTGGCAATAAAAGTTGCTACAAACCCTCGGATCTCATTTAACATGTAACGCTAGGGAAATAATGTTTAATAAGCCGAGGTCGAGAAATGC
>SEYY01001582.1:0-2500 GCA_009176605.1 Armadillidium nasatum | reverse complement strand
AGTCTTTAATGGACACACCTATAAGTACAATTAGTGTAAGGTCATAATATTATATATATATATATATATATATATATATATATATATATATATATATATATATATATATATATATATATATATATATATATATATATATATATATATAATTAATTTCTGCTACTGGACTCGAACCAGCAACCTTTAAGATGTTGTCTTTCGCGCTGTGCTATAACTCTCACAGACTATTTTCATATCGAAAATTAATGTATGCTATTGGAATCGAACTAGCAACCTTTATGGTGGTAAAGACTACCATCTTAAAGATTGCTGGTTCGAGTCCAATAGCAGACATTAATTTTCTATATGAAAATAGTCTGTGAGAGTTATAGCATACTTTTAAAACTCTATATATATATATATATATATATATATATATATATATATATATATATATATATATATATATTATATATATATATATATATATATATATATATTTCTCACCTTTCTCACCATCCATCCTGTTAGAATCACTCCTGTCAGGCGACGAGTCTCTGAAAGGCTCTCCAGGCTTCTCGATCCTCATACAATCGCCGCCCCTCCACCTCCGCAAGCTCCCGACCCCTCCTCCGAATCGCCTCCGACACCGCGTCCCTCCATCTCTTTCTAGGTCTCCCGACCGGTCTAGTTCTCAGCGGTACATGGTTATAGAATCTTCTCGGAAGCCTCCCCTCATCCATTCTTTTCATGTGGCCATACCATCGCAGTTGATTTCTCTCCACCACCGTCAGCACTGGCAGCACTCCCAGCTATCTCCTTATACTGTCACTCCTAACCCTGTCTCTCCTCGTCCCTCCCCTGATCAACCGCAGAACCTTCATCTCCGCCGTCTCCACTTTCGCCTTCTGATTCGTATTCAGGGACCAGCACTCCGATCCGTACGTCAGAATAGGTCTTAATATGCTGCAATATATTGTAACCTTCACTTTTACTGGCACTGCTCTTCTCTCAGGATGGGGTACAACATACCAACATTCCTAGTAAACTTGTCGATCCTTCTAGTCATCTCCCTCTCCATCTGGCCCTGCTCTTCGAAAGTTACTCCCAGATACTCAAAACTTCTCACCTGTCTTATCTCTTCACCTTGTATTCTAATATCTATCGTCCCTATCCCTCGCCACCGCCATCACCTCCGTCTTCTGCTTGTTCAGCTTCATTCCCATTTCCTCCATTTCTGTGTTCCATCTCTCCAACGCATTCTGAAATGCCGCAGTCTCTCTCGTGATCACTGCGGCATCATCTGCACAACGAAAGTATCTTCCATTTCCTCATTTACACATATGTTTTTAAGCACTCATCCATATATAGAATGAAGAGTAGTGGCGAAAGCACGCTACCTTGTCTCACGCCAGTTCGCACTTCAAACCATCTAGGTTCTCAGATCTAGGTCTTACTGCACTCTCGCTTGTGTAATATAGATTCTTAATAACTTTAACCAGTTTCCTATCCACCGCATATTCTCTTCTTCCCAAAACTCTTCATAAGTTTTCACGTGGGATCCTGTCAAAAGCTTTTTCAAGGTCGATGAAGGCCACATATCTCCTTTCTCCATACTCTATCGTTTTCTCAAACATCATTTTCATTGAGAATATCAAATCCATCGTTCCTCTCAATGGTCTGAACCCATGTTGCCACTCTCCCAGTGCCTCCTCTATAGTCTCCCTCATTCTTCTCTCCAGAATCCACAACCAGGAGTGAGATTCCCCTATAGTTTCCGCATTCTCTCCTTCTCCCTTCTATAGATAGGGCATATCAATGCCTTAGTCCATTCATGTGGCACCTTTTCTTCCTTCCATACTTGGTTGAAAATATCTGTCAGCCATCCAACCATTGCAGGTCCCGTTTTAAGAAGTTCCGCAGGTATCCCATCTATTCCCGGACTTTTACCGTTTTTTAAAACGGACAGTACAGCCCTCACCTCCTCTCGTGTTATCAAATTCTCACCGTTTTCATGCTCAATCTCATATATATATATATATATATATATATATATATATATATAATATATATATATATAATATATATATATATATATATATATATTTATATATATATATATATATATATAATATATATTATTATAGGCTTAGGTTAAGAAGTTGTCTGACCTTGTCTAACGATATTTTTATATCGATATTTAGAAATTTCCATCCATCGGTTAGGCCTATATCACACGGCAAACTTCGATCGTTCGGTTATAATAAGTCGAACTAAGTACGCTAGAAAACTAAATAATAATAATAGTAATTATAATTTTAATAATAATAAATAGGCATAAATGAAATGAAAGCTAAATAATAATAATGCAAATGTCAAAAAATTTGCATTGATATATCTATATTTCTAAATATCAATATTTCAATATATCGATATTTTCATATATCGAAGGTCAGACAACTCTTTTAATATTATATATATTATATATATATATATATATATATATTATATAAATATATAT
>SEYY01001581.1:2500-7500 GCA_009176605.1 Armadillidium nasatum | reverse complement strand
ACAAGATAAAATTTCTGATAAAATTCCAGTTTTAAAAAAAAGGAAGACCAAAATCTAAAGCCAAGGACAGAACTCACTTCTCTGCTTCCAAACGGATTTCAATACTAAAATTAAATAAAACTTATGTCATGATCGACCTGCAAAATAAATGGAAAACTCCGTCACATAAACTTCAAGCGAGAGTTTTTCAAATATTTCTAATTCCCTGTCATTCCCTCACACAATAAACAAAAAGGGCATATATCCTTTAACGTTTTTTATTTTAATTTTATACTTTTTGATCTTTTAATTATAACGTTCATCTTAAATTATTAAATTTTCATTGATTATTTACAAAATAATTTTTATTTATTTTGAATAACTGCCCTTTATAGTATTCTTATTTTAAATTTTAGATTTTAGCCAATGAAGGGTCAAGGTAGACCTGAAATATTTTGAGAATTAAAATGAGGAAATTGAAGTTCAACAGGGTTTCCCTCTTCTTTCTTTTTAATGTATATATATATATCTATATATATATATATATATATATAATATATATATAATATAATATATATATATATATATATATATTATATATATATATATATATATATATATATATATATATATATATATATATATAATATATATATATATATATTATATATATATATATATATATATATATAATATAATATAATATATATATAGAGAGAGAGAGAGAGAGAGAGAGAGAGAGAGAGAGATTATTAATTTTTTAGGCGTCTTTTAAGTATTATATATATATATATATATATATATATATATTATATATATATATATATATATATATATATATATATATATATATATATATATATATATATATATATATATATATATATATATATATATATATATATATATATATATATATATATATATATATATTAACAGCATTTTAAATAAATATACTGTTAAACTCTTTCCTCCTATGGGTTCATCCGATCACCTTCTTATCTCCGTATCTTGTTCTGTCTCTTCAGGTCTTCCGCAAGAACGACCCCAGCCTTCGGCGAGGAGACGTTTGTGGCAATTCGGTGCTGCTAGCTGGTCTGACTTGCTGTTGTACCTCTCTGATTTCCAATAGAATGATTATTGCTGTTCCTCCTCCTTCAACCCCCTCCAACTCATTTACGCCAAATATTATAATTTCTTCTAAAGATGTCATTTCTGCTCTCTCTGAGCTTAACACTAAGAAGGCGTATGGTCCTGATGGTATTCCTACTGCGGTTCTCAAAACTTGTGCTTCCGAGCTTGCACCCTGCCTTGGTAAACTATTTCGTCTTTGCCTTTCTACTTCGACCTTCCCTTTTGCTGGAAACGTGCGCTCATTCAGCCTGTGCCGAAGAAGGGGGACTCTTCTCAACCCTATAACTATCGTCCAATTTCTCTTAAAGAAAGAACGTTCTACTGGTGATCTTCTTTCCCTACTTTCTGACTCTTGGTCCTCCGCTCACCGGGATTTCGGTGAGTCTTTTGCTGTGGCGCTAGACATATCGAAAGCTTTCGATAAAGTCTGGCACAAAGCTTTGATTTCTAAACTTCTCTCTTTCGGAATCTATCCTTCTCTCTGTGACCTTCTCTCTAATTTCCTTTCCGGTCGTTCTATAGCAGCTGTTGTAGACGGTCACCGTTCATCCTATAAATCTATAAATAGTGGTGTTCCTCAAGAATCTGTCCTATCCCCAACTCTTTTCCTAATTTTCATCAATGATCTTCTCTCTATTACTTCATCTCCTATACACTCCTATGCCGATGACTCCACCCTTCATTATTCCTTTCAATTTGAAAGACGTCTCTCCCAACAGCAGTTGATAGATTCAAGAAGGATCGCCTTGGAGCGACTGACCTCTGATCTTTCTCGTATTTCAAATTGGGGCAGAGAAAACATGGTCTTTTTGAATGCCTCAAAAACTCAATTCCTCCATCTTTCTACTCGACACAATCTTCCACACAACTATGACATCTTCTTCAAAAACACTCAACTCAAACCTTCATCTATTCTCAATATTCTTGGTGTTTCTTTTTCTCGTGATCTTTCTTGGAAAGATCACATTACTTCTCTCTCTAAACAAGCTTCTAAGAAGTTGGGTGTTTTGAGGCGCCTTCGTAGTTTTTTACGCCACCCCAGTTGCTTGCTCTGTATAGGGGTGTTGTTCGCTTCTGTATGGAGTACGCTTCGCATATCTGGAGTGGTTCCACACATACAGCTCTTCTTGAAAAGGTGGAGTCAAGGGCTTTTCATCTTATCAGCTCTCCCGCTCTTACTAACTCTCTCCAATCTCTTTCTTCCCATCGAATTGTTGCGTCACTTTCTCTATACTATCGCTATTACAACGAACACTGCTCTTCTGAACTCTCACGTCGCATACCTCCTCCGTTGAGAAGGGCTCGTGCGACACGACTTTCTACACAGTCTCATCCTTTCTCTGTCCAACTCTCCGACCCCAGACTTAACCGCTATGCTCAGTCTTACTTGTACTCTACTGGTAACGTCTGGAACACACTTCCTTTATCTGTTTTCCCAACTTCCTTTGACTTGCATACTTTCAAACGCCGTGTATCGAGTCACGTCGGCCATTAGCGACCCGATTTCGAATATTCCCCAACTCTGGTGGATTATGGTGGGCCTTTGGCCTTTGCCCACCAGAGGAGACATATATATATATATATATATATATATATATATATATATATATATATATATATATATATAATATATATAATATATATATATATATATATTCTTTCGCATGGTCTAAAGGCTGGGAACCTTTTTTACCAGTATTTTCGTCCCACGTACGGTTGCAGGAATATGAAGTTTCTGCAGCCGATGCCACCCTGCATCTTGCGGGATATGGTGTAGTGTATAATAATAATAATAATATATATATATATATATATATATATATATATATATATATATATATATATATATATATATATATATATATATATATATATATATATATATATATATATATATATTTATTAACCCTTATCGTCCTGGTGCAAATGTTTGAAATTAAAAATGCACATTTGAGGTTTTGTTCACTTAGACGTGCTCTTTTAAAAATGTGATCGAAAATGTTCTATCTGTCCAGGAAGTGTTCCTTTTTTTACCTTAATTAAAGTTAGCAAAAATCGGATAATGAAACGAAATATGTTACTAGTCATTCACAGTAAATTTTCCAAAAATACTTGCAACAAAAATTACAAGCATAGTGTACTACCCACTTTAGTCTAATGTTGGTGCAGAAAAGTCCTGTTCTGATTCATATAATGGCATAAATTGCCTTGATTTTAATACTCCATGAATGTATCCATCTCTTGCATCTGCTCCATGTACTATGCCAGATGCTTCAATCACCAGTTTTACACATCTCTTCACTCCCTGTGAGTGGCATAGTATTGTGATATGATAAGGATGTTTCATAAAGTTATTAAGCTCTTCATCAGACAGTTTTCGTGTCATAGATGGCTCGAACCTGCACTGGTCTATAGGAGGCAGTAAGTCTTTCAGTGTTTGACAACTTTCAGCGATGTGTGGTGGACGAAATTCTCTGATATAATGTTTTCAACCTGATTGTTAAATTATTGCCTTAATTGCATTGATATCAACCTTTCTTTTTCTTCATCATCGTCTGCTAACATTGCAAGTAGCACATTTTTTTGGTGAGCCCAGTAACCGTTTCTTTTAATGACAGGCAATGTTATACTGGCAATGTTTGGTGACAGCTGTCTTTGGATTTTGATCTGTTGCAGCAAATACTTTGGACCATCATTACATCTGGGTCTGCATTTTATTCGAATCTAAGTTGATGCATAGCTAACCACAACAAACTTCGCCAATGACTGCAATTCTGCAGTAGGTTTTGCTGTTTCTATGTAGAGGCGACAAATTCTACTGGCAGTAGTAACCCACCTTACCAATGACCTAATCCCAGGTTTTTCATGCATTAGATCCTCAGTAACAAAACCAGTTCTTATAGGTGTTACAATTCTGTAGAGGTATACCTGATCTCTACTAATATCCTCTTTGTCAACATCAGGAAGTTTGTCACCTTCTGGGATGTTTTGGAAGACTGCAAGTTGAATGGTCTCACATGTAGTTAGAGCTTTGCCAACTGGTCCCTTCCACTGATGAAGCAGAGGGAGTTCATTCAAATGCAGACTGCATATGAGCCACTGCAGAGGTCTTTCTATCTGCTGCTCAATTGCTCCACCTTTAGGTCTAGTGTTGAAAGGTGTGCTGTCAGCTTCAACTGCAATAATGCTGTCAACAATTTCCGCGTCTGATAATGCTCCATGCAGCCCATCAGCAATAGCCTCACCTGTCCCTCTGTCCACAGTAATGTGTTGAAGATAAACAGTTCCAGGTTCACTAACCACGACATAGTGATCTTCTACCTTTTTACTACTGTACCACTTACTGACTTTCTTTTCCTGCATCAAATAACACTTCAACTATTCCCAATTCTTCTTCCTGCGTTGTTTTCGTCAGCCTTTTCTTATCTTTTCTCATGCTCTCCAGATTTCTTGGATCTATAACATTGTCTTTTGATCTGCATTGTCAACAGATGACTAGTGCCGCAGTACCTAAGATACTGCTGCTCTGTTGGACACTCCATACCTCTCTGCCTCTAGTGCAATGGTAGGGATTTGTGTTGTGTTCCGGCAAACACCAAGAGTAACGAAATCATCGTCAGGTATACTTTCTGTCCACTCATGATCAGATGATGAAGCTGAATCTTCAATAGCATAGTGTCTGCAGACAGTACGGGGCACTCCTGTTCGAATCTTTTCTTCTCATCAGCTACTCTTTCTTCCATACGAGACTTTCTTGCAGAAATCCTGTTCATCATTTCAGATACAGTTTTGTCTACTTTGACAATTTGCATTCTGCGAACTGTTCTTTGGTAAACTAAAAATTCTCTTTCTCGAGCTGGAATTTTCATTTCTTTTCCACAGTTAAA
>SEYY01001580.1:45000-48473 GCA_009176605.1 Armadillidium nasatum | reverse complement strand
CGGCTTTTTCTGTTCTCTTATAAATTTTGAATTATGGAAAATTTCTAATAACAAATGCTAAAGGACAAATATGTAGAGCGCAAAAACTCTCTCTCTCAATATATATATATATATATATATATATATATATATATATATATATATATATATATATATATATATATATATATATATATATATATATATATATATATATATATATATATATATATATATATATATATATATATATATATATATATATATATATATATATATATATATATATATATATATATATATATATATATATATATATATATATATATATATATATATATATATATATATATATATATATATATATATATATATATATATATATATATATATATATATATATATATATATATATATATATATATATATATATAGGAACACAGTAGAACTAGTTGTTCGTTAATAATATATTGTTAACCTTAATGGAGAGCAATTTGAAACTAAATTCAACCTCTCACTTATCAATTAATTCAGAAATTTCAAATTTATTCTTTAAAAAAAGAAAAAAAAAAAAAAGAGAGAGAGAGAGAGAGAGAGAGAGAGAGAGAGAGAGAGAGAGAGAGAGAGAGAGAGAGAGAGAGAGAGAGATTACCGTTATTGTAATACTGACCTTAAATAATATTTTCAAATAAATTTTATTCGACCTGTAAATAATAGGAATTTTCCTGATTTATAAAGTTTGTTTGGTCCTGTATTTTCTTTTGACACTTTCAATTTAATTTCTCTTATTTTATATATTATTTCTTATTTGCTATTTTCATTTTTATTTTTCAGTATTTATTTATTTTTTTTTTTTTTTTTTTGAGCAAAAATTTTAAGTTCTTTTATTTTTTTAAATATTTCTTAAAAAATTATTTTCGTTTCTTTTTCCCTTCTTTCTATAAAACTTTTTCAAAATATTCTGATTTTATAAATAATTTGAAGAAAGATTTATTTCTTAATCCTTTAATTTCCTTTTACTTTTTAATTACTTAATTACATTAATTTTCATAAAATAGTCTTATAGTTCTTGAAGCTGATCCGACAACGAGCTTACTATACGTTTATTACTCCTAAAAATGTAAAGAGCAAAGATAAAATTTATTTATGAATTGTTCAATGGTATTTCTTCAAGTGTTTTCTTACCTTATTTCTGATGGTTTTAAATTTACACCTGTATTTTATTTTATATTATATATATTATATATATATATTATATATATATATATATATATATATATATATATATATATATATATATATATATATATATATATATATATATATATATATATATATATATATATATATATATATATATATATATATATATATATATATATATATATATATATATATATATATATATATATATATATATATATATATATATATATATATATATATATATATATATATATATATATATATATATATATATATATATATATATATATATATATATATATATATATATATATATATATATATATATATATATATATATATATATATATATATATATATATATATATATATATATATATATATATATATATATTTATAAGCCCTTAGGTCTTATCAAATGTTGCATAATTTCATTTTTCTTGGATTGAAAATTTCACAGCATTTTCTTAAAATGTTCCTTAAATAAATTTATGACTTAATTAATTAGATAGTTATTCCTAATTAACTTCATTATTATGCCTAATTATGTAGGACAATTCCATAAAAAAATACGTTTTTTGAACCAACGAGGAAATAAATATTACCAAATGGAGAGCGCGGAGTTACGCGTGCGTTAATTTTTTAAACAGTCGAAAATAAAATATTTAGTAATGTTATATTAATTTCTCTTTGAACGTTTAAAATCAATTTAAATTTTAATATATTTTTATTACAAATACTTAATAGAATAAAATCGAATTAATTATTCTGTCGGGAGATATCTAGTAAGTTGAAGCTGCCGCCTATTCTCAAATCGCTTAGAGTGGTCAATGGGAATTCTGGTTCAACAGAGTATTTCTTGGGTCATTGTGATTTTCTTCACAAGAGAATTGAGACTACAATAGCGTGAATATATTTTAATCACCTCTCAATAGTAATAATAATAATAATTAATATATTTGTTATTTTCATTGCTGTTAATAGTATTATCTTCCATATTTCAACCGATATATAGACACAGTGTTTGTATATGTGTTAGTCAACGTCGGTTAATTATAAGACCTTAATCGAACTTACGATTATAAATATTATTTCGTTTCACTAGTTAGATCACCCACATTTAAAGTAAAGAACCTTCACAGACACCCTTCTCCTTATCAAAATATTTTGCTAATCATCTGTGGGCTCTCTGGCTTCAGGTGGAATTACAAAAACATCTACGAACTCATTTTCCTATTCCCAACTAGTCTCTCATTTATTTTTCGATCTATAGGTGATGCCCCCACTTAAACATTGGTATCTATTCTGGAATTTCATAGCTTGGTGGCCGATTAATTGTAGTGTTGGAAATATTGCAATTGATCGTCTATAGAGTGGTTAAAATAAAAATTTGGATAATATCCCGGTTCATTTGGAGGAAGGCTAAGCGGGTCTTCAATCATACAAGGTAATGATCCATGACAAATTTAATCTATAAAACAACCCCATTTACGTCATCTCCCAACTGCATCTTTAATTGGTTTCCCGAGTTGATAACAAGTAGTTATTTGCAGTTGACTACGTCATTAGTTATTTAATAGGGGAAGGAATAGTTGTGCTATCTTACGAATGATAGATAAAAATTGTCATTCAGAGAAACGGTACACAGTATATATATATATATATATATATATATATATATATATATATATATATATATATATATATATATATATATATATATATATATATTATATATATATATATATATATATATATATATACACGGTGGTCCAAAAAACATGCATACATAAATTTATTAATAAAACGAAAATTACAAATTCAAAAACAAAATATATTGACAACAAACAAAAAGAATATATATGATTTTTACAAATAAAAGGATTTTGTTGTAATTTCAAAATATATTTTTGCTGATATTTTAAAATAGTGAGGTCTGAATTAAATCTTATAATTTCATTTCCATACTGAAGAAAAAGAATATGCTTAATGATTAACTGTTTTACATAATAAAAAGAAACCTTTTCAATATTTCAAGTTTTCATCTCTGAAATCATTTTTGCCAAGAGGTTATTTCGATAATATTCCCCGTTAATTTTGACTCCATGCTCTACAAAGTGAATGGATGTTTTTCCAAGCTTAGAAACAGCAATGGAGACCATTACATTCTTAGGGAAATGAGATTTCACAGAGAACAATCTCTCACTCGAAATCTGATTTTTCCTTTTCTTGGCTTCAAAATAAACTCTTTCTTCTGTGCATTCAAATAATAAATGCATAATAATAAC
>SEYY01001580.1:35000-40000 GCA_009176605.1 Armadillidium nasatum | reverse complement strand
ATTATTATTATTATTATTATTATTATAATTATTATTATTATTATTATTATTATTATTATTATTATTATTATTATTATTATTATTTTTATTATTATTATTATTATTCATTTACATTATGTAATATTAAATACAGATTCTACATGGAAAGTGATAATCGAGTTTTCTATGTGTTCACTTTTAATTTTGCTCTTTACTTGTTCTATTTTTGTTTGGGAAATCATTATCTTTATAAATAAAGTCATAAAATAAAGTCCCAGTAATGAGAAGAATATAAAAAAGTAGTAATATTTGATAGCCCCATGCTAAACCTATAGATTCGCTAAAAAGTGCTCCTACCATTGCTCCTGTCATAAGTCCAATCGAAAAAAATGAATAAAATATTGAAGACACTAAACCATAAGTTTGTATATCATCTGGAAAGCCCATTTTAAGGGTTATTTTGTGTAGGCAGAAAAAAGGAACGACTACAAGGGCACTTGATCCGATCCCATACAGGACGAATCCAAATAAACATAAAGGAACATTTAGGGCAATTTTAAAATAATGGAGCTGGACCAAAGGCACATGACTGAGATACCCAATACGAATGTTCCAATGCACAATAATTTCTGAGGTTTTTTGCCCCAAGTCACATAGTTTTCCCCATGAAATTGAAGAAATACTAAACGAAACACCACCAAGGGTCCAAAATAAGCTGATAACAGTTGGTGATAAATTTAAAAAAGTTCTCATGTGAGGCTCTAAATTAGAATTATTCATGCTAACGGTAAAAGTAGCAGTAATTAAAAACCATAGAACTAATAAAACCTCAGTTTTCTTTAAAAGGATAATAATATCTTTATTTCTTAAAGGCAATGATAAATCAGTATCAGAAGAATTGAGGAAAAGAGAAATAAACCCGACAAACACTATAAATATTCCTAATGCAATAAATGGAAGTGAAAATCCTCCATACATATAAAGAACACCTCCTATAGCAGGGCCTAAAGATAATCCAACTCCTTCACCAGTTTCAAATATTCCTATTATGGTGCCTATGTCACTGGGAAATTCCTTTGCAGCAATACAGAAAGCTGAAACAGTAAAAGTTGCGAAGCCGTATGCTTCCACAATTCTCAATATATTAGAAAACCATAAGAAAATGGATGCGTCATATATTTTGTCAATAAATCCAAATAAAATATTTGTTACTCCAATTATAAAAATACTTGTCTTGACAATCACATAAGGATCAACAAGTCTCACTAATGCTCCACAAAATGGGCTAATCAAAAACCATGCCAAATTATAAGAAGAAAAAACGATAGAATAATAAATTGGAGTTATTCCTCTCTCCTCAGCAATTTTTGGATAAAAAGGAGATATCATAGAGATTCCTATAGTGCTCATTGTGTACACATTCGTAAGTATGATAAGAATTAGGCATTGTCGTTTCTTGAAATTTTTAAACATTTTATATCACTTTAAACTTCAATAAATAAGGAAACAAATATAAAAGGTAAAATTCAATGGGAAATTCAAGTTCTTGTGAAAGAAATAGCAAATAAATTAATGTAATAAAATATAAATGCAAAAGAATTCAAATATGCACGTTAGTGCTTCAACGTTATGAAGCAAATTAATATTCCTAGAAGGTAATGCTAAATATTATTGATATTTTTGATATAATCTTAATTAATAAAATAATTAACAACCAAAACAATTTTTAAAAAAAAAAATGGGACATCAAAAATGGTTCACTTCATCAAGTTCTCTTGAATCATCATCTTTGTTTCCAGTTTTCCATTTCCTGAAATATATATATATATATATATATATATATATATATATATATATATATATATATATATATATATATATATATATATATATATATATATATATATATATATATATATATATATATATATATATATATATATATATATATATTTCGGTAATCGCATGGGATCCCGATATTTTAATATCGATCACGATCCCGATGGGAAAATTTTGCTCCCGAAAGATCGGGATTCCCAAAAATCCCTTCTGATCCCGATATCCCGATAATTTTATGGCGAAAGAATTTTGTAATTTGGCTAAATTATATCATTGAATATTCATAAAATTTCAATAAGTGCATCCAGCACTCAACATTTCCGAATTTTATGTCAGGGTATCATAATTTCCAAGCACCAGCACATGTGTGAAACAGCAAACCCTCTTTTCATCTTCTAGATCTAAAAACAGTGGACGAGAAATGATGTCAGCGTTTCGGCGAAGGCTCAGACAAAAGGAAAAATCGGTGTCAGTTTACCAGTTTCTATAGTTGTAATATTTGGTGGTTCTGTTCTACACTACTACTGTTTCGAAATTAATTATTACTTCTTTTTGTTGTTCTTTTTGATCAGTAAGAGCATATTATGTAAGCTTAAGACATACTTTATTGTATTTTATTCAAATTTCAAATAGTAAATTATTTGCCTTCTTCAAATTAACTTTTTGTCCTTCTGTGTATATAATATATATATATATATATATATATATATATATATATATATATATATATATATATATATATATATATATATATATATATATATATATATATATATATATATATATATATATATATATATATATATATATATATATATATATATATATATATATATATATATTATATAATATATATATATATATATATATATATATATATATATATATATATATATATATATATATATATATATATATATATATATATATATATATATATATATATATATATATATATATATATATATATATATATATATATATATATATATATATATATATATATATATATATATATATATATATATATATATATATATATATATATATATATATATTATATATATATATATATATATATATATATATATATATATATATATATATATATATATATATATATATATATATATATATATATATATATATATATATATATATATATATATATATATATATATATATATATATATATATATATATATATATATATATATATATATATATATATATATATATATATATATATATATATATATATATATATATATATATATATATTCAACGTTCCTATAATGCCGAGAAGTGCCAATTGGTAGTACTTTAAGCCGCACAGCACGGAGAAGGACATTGCAGTTTGTCAACTGAAGTTATGCAGAGGTATGTCAACCGTAAATATCAATTTGAGTAGTGGTTCAACAAAAGGAATGAGTGTTCATTTGTAGTCGAAGCATAAAAAGGAATTTAAAGAATGTAGAAAGCTGCAGAATCGGCGAAAAAAAGAACTTCAATTATTGGAAGATGAAAAAGAAGATTTTTAAGAATCTGGCTCGCGTTGCTCAACGTTTCCTCGCCACACCACTGAATAGCGTTTCATCTGAATGACAATTCAAAGTTGATAAACGCATGATTACTGACACGGGCTCAATTGCTGCCACATAATGCAGAGATATTCATTAGGTTAAATTACAATGCTCGTTCAGTGGACACTAGCATTTTCTCAGTCCTCAAGGACTGAGGAAATGCTTCTGTCTGTTTTTTCCCAAAAACAAACAATCAGACACAATACATGAATATCAATTGACTGTTGAGGTCTAAATATTACCGCAGTCAAGCGGCAGCGAATACTGCGACTACGCGATGAAGGAGACTAGCTAAAAGGAAATAAGAAATGTTTTATTAATAATCTAAAGGAATACTAATAAAAAAGAATGTTTTTAACGTTAACGATATAAGTTCATCTTTAAAATTTTAGTAAAGCCGCTTTTGTACACCAAATTGCATAGCACAAATTACGCTTGCAGCGTTGGTAATTATAATACAGTAATGTAACATTTTTTATTTTCATTACAAAATAAAAAAAAACCTGCAGCTTCACTACTATCATTCGCTTCCCAGCGTGTGGATTTGGATTTGCCACTATTAGTAAATACATAGTGACCTTGCACAGCCGAAGCCAATACATTAATAAAAAATTTAAAATCAATATCCCGAATAATTTTCAATCCCGTACGATCATTGATATACATTCGCATCAGCAATTGAGAAAAAATGACATCCGATCCGTTATATATATATATATATATATATATATATATATATATATATATATATATATATATATATATATATATATATATATATAATATATATATATATATATATATATATATATATATATATATATATATATATATATATATATATATATATATATATATATATATATATATATATATATATATATATATATATATATATATATTTAAATGAGAATGAAAACAATGGCAGTAAAAACCCACATCAGCAAGAAATACAGAAAAATGCTTTCCTGCTATTCATCTACTTTAGTAATTAATCTATCTTTCTATGTATTTAGATAATTTTTGTAAGTTTTCTGTTTTTATTCGGCTTTTCCTATTTCCTTATAAAATTTGAACTATGGAAAATTTCTAATAAAAAATGTTAAAAGAAAAACATGAAGAGAGTGAAACTCTCTTCTCTCTCATATATATATACTATATATATATATATATATATATATATATATATATATATATATATATATATATATATATATATATATATATATATATATATATATATATATATATATATATATATATATATATATATATATATATATATATATATATATATATATATATATATATATATATATATATATATATATATATATATATATATATATATATATATATATATATATATATATATATATATATTTCTTTTATTACTCCAGTGGGAAAAGGCCTGAAGTCTGCCTAATTCCACCGGAGTTGGAAAAAATCCTATCACGGCCGAAGGAGGCCGACATGTACAGATACACGGTGTTTGAAAGTATGCAAATCAAAGGAAGTGGGGAAAACAGATAAAGGGAGTGTGTTCCAGACTTTACCAGTAGAGTATATGTAAGATTGAGCATAGTGGTTAAGTCTGGG
>SEYY01001580.1:0-30000 GCA_009176605.1 Armadillidium nasatum | reverse complement strand
GTTTTACCTTTATAATGGATGATATGAGGTTACTTTTAATTTTATCACTTTTGCACTTGAAGCAAATTGGACGCTTATTAGGCTTTCCATCTTGTTTACGACCTAATCTTGAAGCAACATTGATTGATCCCTTCGGCAGTTTATTAAGATCAATCATTTGCTACGACTTAGTCACAGTTTCCATTTTCGATTTCGCCAAGAACATCAGGACCAGATAACAAACAAGCATTAATATATTTTTCTTGGAGTAAACGTTTTATTTTACCTTCTGATCCTCTTGTGCTTTCTCAAAGTTAGCAGCCTTATTTTTAAGAATTCCTATGCTATTACTTTGAAACATGAAAAGCTGCTCTTGTCTAACTAATTTTCCATTGTGTTTCATAAATTTTTCATGTAAGATATGGTTTTCTGCTTGCAGTTTTTTTAATTTCAAAATTTTTTTATGGCAAGCTCATCTAGAAATAACTCCTCTAACTATTGCCTAATTTTACACTCAAGAGTTTCATCTAGCTGTTGTTTAATGTTGACCTTTATATTTTCTATTATTCTTTCATACTCGGGTGGAATTTTTCTTGTTCTAGCGAACGGAGTGGGGGAAAATATTGGGGATGGAGAATAGTGCGGTAAATCTCCCACCTGACTATCAAAGGAGTGCGACTGTTGCTTTTTTCGGGAATGTTGTTTTTTTCCGAGATTTTTCCAGTTTTTTTTAAAGCTAAAAAGCATAGTTTTCTATAAAGGATCTTTTGGAAAAGGTATTTTTTTCGTATATTTGATATATATATTACAATAGATTAGAAACAATAACTAATGATAATGTACTATTGAACTCATGTCACAGATTATTAAAAAACAATAAGCTTTAAAAAAAGGGCGGACACTTTTTCTTCACTTAGCTCATACGGTCGACGGAGAGACAATTAACCATCCGCTCAGCTTTCGCGAATAATAATAATAATAATAATAATAATAATAATAATAATAATAATAATAATAATAATATAATAATAATAAATAATAATAATAATAATAATAATATAATAATAATAATAATAATAATAATAATAATAATAATAATAATAATAATAATAATAATAATAATAATAATAATAATAAATAATAATAATAATAATAATAATAATAAAATAAAAATAATAAAATAATAATAATATAATAATAATAATAATAATAATAATAATAATAATAATAATAATAATAATAATAATATATAATTAATATTAATTATTATAATATTATTATTATTATTATTATTATTATTATTATTATTATTACCATTATTATTATCAATATTACGATTAACTATATTATTATTATTATTATTATTATTATTATTATTATTATTATTATTATTATTATTATTATTATTATTATTATTATTATTATTATTATTATTATTATTATTATTATTATTATTATTAATATTATTACTATAAATATTACTATTATCATTATTATTTTATATTACACAAATATTAAATATAGGAACTACATGGAAAGTGATAATCGAGTTTTCTGTGTATTTACTTTAATTTTGTTATTCGTTTGTTCCAATTTTGTTTGGGAAATCATTATCTTTATAAATAAAGTCATAAAATAAAGTCCCAGTAATGAGTAGAACATAAAAAAGTAATAATATTTGATAGCCCCATGCTAAACCTATAGATTCGCTAAAAAGTGCTCCTACCATTGCTCCTGTAGTAAGTCCAATCGATAAAAATGAATTGAATATTGATGACACTAGAGCATAAGTTTGTAAATCATCAGGAAATCCCATTTTAAGTGCTATTTTGTAAAGACAGAAAAAAGGTGGAACTACAAGGGCACTTGTTCCGACCCCATTCATGACAAAGCCAAATAAACATAAAGGAACATTTAGCTTAATTTTAAAGTAAGGAGCTGGACCAAGGCACATAACTGAGATACACATTAAGAAGGTTCCTATGCACCATAATTTCTGAGGTGGTTTGCCAATATCACAAAGTTTTCCCCACGAAATTGAAGAGATACTATACAAAGCACCATAAAGGGTCCAAAATAAGCTGAGAGCAATTGGTGATAAATTTAAAGTTCTCATGTGAGGCTCTAAATTAGAATTGTTCAAACTAATGGTAAAAGCAGCAGTTATTAAAGACCATAGAACTAATAAAACTTCAGATTTCTTTAAGAGGATAATAATATCTTTATTTCTTAAAGTCAATAATAAATCAGTATCAGAAGAACTGAGGAAAAGAGAAATAAACCCGACAAACACTATAAATATTCCTAAGGCAATAAATGGAAGTGAAAAGCCTCCATACATATAAAGAACACCTCCTATAGCAGGGCCTAAACATAATCCAGCTCCTTCACCAGTTTCAAATATTCCTATTATGGTGCCTATGTCATTGGGAAATTCCTTTGCAGCAATACAGAAAGCTGAAACAGTAAAAGTTGCGAAGCCGTATGCTTCCACAATTCTCAATATATTAGAAAACCATAAGAAAATGGATGCGTCATATATTTTGTCAACAAACCCAAATAAAATATTTGTTGCTCCAATTATAAAAATACTTGTCTTGACAATCACATAAGGATCAAGCAGTCTCACTAATGCTCCACAAAATGGGCTAATCAAAAACCATGCCAAATTATAAGAAGAAAAAACGATAGAATAATAAATTGGAGTTATTCCTCTCTCCTCAGCAATTTTTGGATAAAATGGAGCTAGCATAGAAATTCCTATAGAGCTCATTGTGTACACATTCGTAAGTATAATAAGAATTAAGCGTTGTCGTTTCTTGGAATTTAGAAACATTTTATATTACTTAAAAAATCAATAATATAAGGATACAAATATAAAAAGGTAAAGTTCAATGGGAAATTCAAGTTCTTGTGAAAGAAAAAGCAAATAAATTAATGTAATAAAATATAAATGCAAAAGAATTCAAATATGCACATTAGTACTGGCATGCTATGAAGCAAATTAATATTCCTAGAAGGTAATGCTAAATATTACAGATATTTTTGTTACAAACTAAATTAATAAAATAATTAATAATCAAAAAATTTTTTTTAAAAAAATGGGACATCAAAATTGATTCACTTCATCAAGTTCTCTTGAATCATCATTTTTGTTTCCATTTCCTGAAATAATATATATATATATAATATATATATAATATATATATATATATATATATATATATATATATATATATATATATATATATATATATATATATATATATATATATATATATATATATATATATATATATATATATATTATTATTATTATTATTATTATTATTATTATTATTATTATTATTATTATTATTATTATTATTATTATTATTATTATTATTATTTTACAGTTAACTACAACTTACGGTCAAATTCTCTTTTCAAGGAGAGTGCATAAATATAAATCAAAAGAAAAATAAAGCCCACCCAAGCCCGAACTTAACGCAAACTTTGAAGGGACGAAAGGTAAATGCAAAAGAAACAACATAAGATGGTAAGGAGTCTCACAGAACAGAGACTGGAAAGAAGGAGGCGATACAACGAGCAAGTCTGGAGTTTCCAATATTCACACAAAATTCGTACGAAAGCAGGGTATCCATTGGGCTACGAAGGCGACGCAATGGTGTTGGAATGCGAAAGGTTTATTTCCTTGAGTATCTGCCATTATAGTACCTATTGAAAAGAGATAGTGCTCCACCATCACGTCTCAGAGATAGAGGGTCAAGTGAGTTTTAAGTTAAGGGAAAATTTATTAATATATGAAAGAATAAATGAACCGGAAGCACCCCAATGTATGATCAGTACTCCATACAAAGACGAATACCACCCATGTATAGTTGAAGTAACTGCTCAGAAGAAAAAAGTTCCCACAACCTGAGCAGAACTCCCAGTTTCTTTGAAGCCTAGTAGCCGTTGTGATCTGAGGTTTCTAAGATGATTTGTTGTTTATGTTTAGACCAAGAATGTTTATATTATTTACAGATTAGATGAGAGAGCCCTCGAAGGAGATAGGAAAGTTAAGAGGTGTTATTGAGAGGGAGATGTTAAGAAGTTGAGTTTTTTAAGAGTTCAATTTCACAAGGGTGCGGTAACTCCACCTGGAAATCTCATTTAGAAAGGGAAGAATAGAATCAGAAAGCTGAAGACAAGAAACAACTCTAAAAACAAAAGAGGGAGCAGATTTGAAAAGAGGGGAAGAATGGAGAACTGAATTATCGACGCAAAAGTGAACAGTTAGAAGTACGATTGAGAGGATCGTTAGTGAAAAGTGAGAATAATGTTATTATAATTATAGGGGAGATTTCCCAACTAAACATGCCCAAAAAACGATTAGTGAGGCAACTTTGACACTTGCGCTAAAAAAACTTGCGAGAGAGTTTCAACTTTCAGAGTTCCTCTTCCTCTTTTTGTGAAAATATTCGTTGGAATTTGCATGAAGCAGTAATTTCCTTTTGTTCGATTTGTTCGACCTCTCCATCCATCAACGGAGAATCATAGACCACTACCTCACCCACTTTCGCTCACGTTATTTCGTCTATCCCTTCTTGTGGTGTTGCATCCGTCTAGGTATCCGACAGTTTTGGAATCGCAGCGGCTGCAAGTTTGCCGTTATCATTTGTTCTTTAGAATTAATGCTCTTTCATGTATACAACGGTGTTCCTGGTCTGATAAAAAAGGTCTCATCATCGAACCATCCTCTCATGCGGCTCCAGTTTGCATTCCAGACAGGCCTCCGCTACATCACTCTCTGACTCCAGTTCCTCGTTCTTCATCTGCGGAGGGTACTATATACAAACCTACACCGCCTTGCTCTTCGACTATGTTAACTTTCCGTCAAGTCCGGTGCTTATTCTACCTCCACCATCTGACTCAACCACCAGCAAACACGATTTAGGTTATGAGGAGACCATAACCTTTAAATTTGTTTTTATATCCTTGTCCGGATCTTTGAAACTAAGGGAGAGTTTTAAGGACACAGACACTTCCATTAGCGCTGTTCCCCCTGCCTTAGCTCGCGGATATCCCTTAAATACATCCGTTGTTAATGAATCAGCTGCTAATGGCTCCTCTATCCCTTGTTATGGAAAACTTACTTCTACTTTTGGTCTGCCTAAATTCAGGCGTGATTTTCATAGACTCTCTTGGTCACTGACGTTGTTTAGCCTTTGCTAGGTGGGGACTTATTTCACCATTACGGTCTAAGCATCAACTGTGAGAATTTCACTATCCTAGACCCTAAATCCGACCTACGATTCAATTTTGCTTCTTGTGAAGTTCCCCCTCCAATTCTTTTCCAAACCTATGTTCTTTCTTCTTCTTTGGTAGACCAACTGTTACCCTAGTTCCCTAACCTAACTTTGCCTCTTAATCCTCTTTGAGGTTCCAGCTCTTCCTCTCTGTTATTCCATAGTACAAAGTAAAATAATAATAATAAAAAAACAAAAACTACCCTTTCAGGTTCCATCTAACGCAAATTTCTTAGGTGAGTACAGACGCGGGCTTTAAAGAAATTGAGATTAAATTCGAAAGGAAACACAGAAGATGGGAGAGAGTTCCACAAAACAGAGGTGGCAGGAAAGAAGGAGGCACCACAGCGGACAAGCCTAGAATTGCCTATGTCCACGCAGAATTGATGCGCAGACAATGCACCCCTTGTGCTGTGAGGACGCCGTAAAGGTGGAGGTATACGAGTGGATAGTTCCCTTGATCATTTGCAGCTGTAGTAGCTAGAGAAGAGAGTCAAGGCACCAAGCGTCACAACGCAAAGATAAAAATTTAACAGAATTCGAAAGAGCGAAAGAGTTTATAATTCTTTTAGTCTTTGACTCAACACTATCCAAAAGACGGGTGAAACCTGAGCCACCCCAGATATGAGAGCAGTACTCCATACAAGGGCGGATGAGACCCTTGTATAATTGGAGTAACTGCGAAGAAGAAGAAAATTCTCGCAGTCTAAACAGAACTCCCAGCTTCTTTGAGTCAGCCCTAGCAACCATTTGTGATGTGAGGTTTCGAAGACATTTTATTGTTTTTGTTAAGGCCAAGGATGTTTATATTGTCAACAGGAGAGATAGAGGAACCATCGAAAGAAATGGAAAAGTTAGGAGGTGTCTTTGAGAGGGAGATTTCTAGAAGTTGAGTTTTTAAAGAGTTGAATTTCCAAAGGTTGAGACGACCCCACTGGGAAATTCTATCCAGATCTGCAAGAATGGTATCAGAAAGATGAAGACGAGAAGCAACTCTAGATGCAAAGGAAGGAGCAGATTTGAAATGAGTAGAAGAATGGAGGGTTGAGTCATCGACATATGAATGGATAGGGTTAGATGAACAGCTAAGAAGATCATTAATGAAAAGTAAAATAGAGTAGGAGATAAGACAGAACCCTGAGGAACACCAATATTGACAGGAAAGGAAGAAGAAGTCGCTCCATCAACAACAGCCGAAATGGAACGATTAGAAAGAAAGCTATATATATATATATATATATATATATATATATATATATATATATATATATATATATATATATATATATATATATATATATATATATATATATATATATATATATATATATATATATATATATATATTATATATATATATTAGGATGGAGCGATACCAAAATTTTTACCGATACCGATACCGATACCGATACCTAAAAATTACCAGATACCGATACCGGTATCGGAAAATATGCCGATACTACTACCGATACCGATACCGATACTTTACTCTTATCCAAAAATTTTGCCGATACCGATACCGATACTTTCCTCCCTAATATATATATATATATATATATATATATATATATATATATATATATATATATATATATATATATATATATATATATATATATATATATATATATAACATATATATATTAAAATAAATAAAAGTTTACAGTTATAGTAATACTGTATATACTAACCTTAAATAATATTTTCAAATAATTTTAATTTTAACTGAAATTTTTCTGATTTATGAACTGTAACTTTGGGCCTGTATTTTATTTTTGACACTTTCAATTAAATTTTTTTTTTTATTATTATTTCTTATTTGCTATTATTTTACTGTTTTATTATTTTCATTTTATTTTTTTTTTTGGTCAAAAATTAAATTCAATACATTTTTTATATAATGTTTCAATAATTATTTTCGCATCTTTTTACCTTCTTTCTTTAAAACATTTTCAAAATATTCTGATTTCATAAAAAATTTGTTAAAAAGATTTTATTTCTTTTTCATTTCTTTTTCTTTAACTTTTTAATTTCTTAATTTCATTAATTTTCATAAAATAGTCTTGTAGTCTTGAAGGCGATCAGACAACGATCTTACTGTACGTTTACTACTCATAAAAATGTGCAGAGAAAAGGTAAAATTCATTTATGAATTGAATTATTGTATATCTTCAGGTGTTTCTATTCCATTGTTTTTATTGTCTTAAAATTACATATGATTTTATATATATATATATATATATATATATATATATATATAATATATATATATTATATATATATATATATATATATATATATATATATATATATATATATATATATAATATATATATATATATATATATATATATATATATATATATATATATATATATATATATATATATATATATATATATATATATATATATATATATATATATATATATATATATATATATATATATATATATATATATATATATATATATATATATATATATATTATACCTATACTCCTAATATTATAATTTCTTCTAAAGTTGTCATTTCTGCTCTCTCTATGTTTAACACTAAGAAGGATTATGGTATTGATGGTATTACTCTAGTGGATCTCAAAACTTGTGGTTCCCAGCTTTTCGACATTTGTCTTTAAACTTCGACCTTCTCTTCTTGTTGGAAAAGTGCCTTTGATAATCAGTTTTCTATTAATCGTCCTGTTTCTTAAACCTTTGTTCTTCCTAAATTCTTTGAATCTATCCATTACAGAAAGATTTGGAAACATCTATTCTTCTAATCTTATTTCTGATTCCCAGTATGGCTTTCGAAAGAGTGCCTCTGTCGATGACTTCACCATTTATTACTCCTTTCAATTTGAAGGACACCCCTCCCAAAAGCAGTTAGTTGACGCAAGGAGAATAGCCTTGGAGCAACTGACATCTGATCTTTCTTGTTTTTTAAATTGGGTCAGAGAAAACATGGTCGTTTTCAAAGCCTCAAAAAACTCAATTCCTCCATCTCTCTTCTCGACACATCCTTACTCACAACTATGATACTTTCTTCGAAAACACTCAACTCTGACATTCATCTGTCCTTTAATATTCTTGATGTTTCTTTTTCTCTGGATCTTTCTTTGAAGGATTACATTACTTCTCTTCCTAAACAATCTCCTAAGAGGTTAGATATTCTGATGTACCTTCGTAAGTTCATTACGTCACCCATGTTGCTTGTTCATTATACACCCCCTGTATGGAGTACACTTCACACATCTCGTGTGGTTTCACTCATTCATTCAACTCCTGGAAAAGGTTGAGTCAGGACTTTTTGTATTATAAACCCTTTCGATCTCACTAACTTTCTCCAATTCCTTTCGGCCAGTCGAACTGTTGCGCCACTCTCTCTCTGTACTATTTCTATTACAACGGACACTTCTTTTTTTTCTATTACAACGGACACTTCTTTTTTAACTCTCATGTCGCTTACATCTTCCGTTGAGAAGGGCTCTCGCTGCACGCTTTTCTTCAAGGTCTGATCCTTTTTCTTTTCAAGATTTCACCAGCAATGCTCAGTTTTACATATACTCTACCTGCAAAGTCTAGAACAAACTCCCATTATCTGTATTCCCTAGAAATCCGCGACGACCGTCGGCCGTGTCCAAAGGTCTCTCAGAGAGGTGATGTGATGGAGGGTTCTGTGTTGTGTAAGGGAGGGGCATCTCAGAAGAATATGTTCTGTTATGTCTGGTTCTTTCATACATCTTTGACATATTGGGGATAGTGTGTTTTGTATGTTGAATCTATGTTTGTAGGTTTGTAGGTTAGGGTGGTGGCTTGACCTTAATCTGGATAGGGTAATTTGGGTTTTGCGTGGTAATGTGTTTCGTGTATTTGCTATGTCGGGGGGTTGTTCGTTGAGAAGATGATTTGGTTGGCGCGTGTTGAGATAATTTATTTATGATGGTGTGTATGTGTTTGATTAGTGGTGTGTTGTTTGCAGTAGGTGGAATGGTTCTGAATATGTTACTGTAGTATGGGGCAGGGGATGATGAAGGTAATTTTAGACGGTGTCTTGTGTGGTCTTGTAGGGTATAGTGACAAGGGTGTGATATGTCTAGGGTGTTTGTGTAGAATTGGGTTCCTATCATGTCAAGGTGAATACGGATCGGGAGTATTTTTGTTTCTTCGTGTAGATGCTGAATTGGAGTGGTTCTAGTGCAACCTGTGATAATTCGAAGAGCGGTATTTTGTTTTTTTTGTAACTTCTCTATGTTTGAGGGTGAGGTGGCAGGGTATCAGGCTGGATATATATATATATATATATATATATATATATATATATATATATATATATATATATATATATATATATATATATATATATATATATATATATATATATATATATATATATATATATATATATATATATATATATATATATATATATATATATATATATATATATATATATATATATATATATATATATATATATATATATATATATATATATATATATATATATATATATATATATATATATATATATATATATATATATATATATATATATATATATATATATATATATATATATATATATATATATATATATATATATATATATATATATATATATATATATATATATATATATATATATATATATATTTCACCACTGGTGGGCAAAGGCCAGAAGCCTACCAAATTTCCACCAGAGTCAGAAGACAATAGCCCTTCTCAAAGGAGGAGGTATGCAACGAGAGAGTTCAGAAGAGTAGAGTCCATTGAAATAGCGATAGTATAGAACCTGCTCAAATAAAAAGCCGACATGACCTGATACACGGTGTTTGATGGTGTGCAAGTCATAGGAAATTGTGAAAATACATGATGGAAGTGTGTTCCAGACTTTACCGGTAGAGTACATGTAATATTGAGCATAGCTGTTAAGTCTGTATCCAGAGTTGGATACAGAAAGGATGAGACTGTGATAAAAGACGAGTCACCTGAGCCCTTCTCAAAGGAGGAGATATGCAACGAGAGAGTTCAGAGGAGTAGAGTCCATCGAAATAGCGATAGTATAGAGAGAGAGTGACACAGCAGCTCAACGGGCAGAAAGAGATTGGAGAGAATTGGTGAGAGCAAGAGAGTTGATAAGACGAAAAGCCCTAGACTCCAACTTCTCAAGGATAGCTGTATGAGTGGAACCATCCCAGATGTGTGACACATACTCCATACAGGGGCGAACAACATCCCTATACAGAGCAAGCAACTGGGAAGGTGTGAAGAAATACTGAATTCGCCTCAGAACACCCAACCTCTTAGAAGCTTGTTTAGAAAGAGAGGTAATGTGATCTTTACAAGAAAGATCACGAGAAAAAGAAACACCAAGAATTTTAAGGAGAGATAAAGGTTTGAGTTTTATGTTTTTGAAGAAGATATAGTTGTATTGAAGATTGTGTCGAGTAGAAAGATGGAGGAATTGAGTTTTGGTGGCATTGAAAACAACCGTGTTCTCTCTGCCCCAATTTGAAACGCGAGATAGATCAGAGGTCTATTGCGTCTATTAACTGTCGTTAAGAGGGGCGCCTTTCAAACTGAAAGAGTTATGAAGGGTAGAGTTATCAGTATAGGAGTGGATAGGAGATGAAGTAACAGAGAGAAGGTCATTAATGAAAAGCAGAAAAATCGCGGGGGATATGACAGATCCTTGAGGAACACCACTATTAATAGATTTAAAGAAAAAACAATAGCCGTTTACAACAGCTGCTATTGAACGACCAGAAAGGAAACAGAGAGAATTACCAACACATTGTTCAACAATTTCATCTTGAATTTCACTCATAAATGTTTCACGGTTTATTGTTGGCCATTGATCTTTGAATCTCTTAAAGAGTTGCACATCCGGATAGGTTGTAGATGATTCAAGCTTTGACTCAAGCACAACTTTCAGTACAAGCTCCAATATGTGTCAACGGTAAGGTAAATATATGAAATTTGCACGTAAAAGTAAGTAAAATGCACGCTCCTTCCAAGTGACCAGTGTTAGAAGCGGTGATATCACAACAAAAGTCGTTAACTTTATTAACAATTCCACCTTTGATGAACATCAAGAATTGTTTCAGCTTGAAGTTTTCATGCTGCATTTTCAAGTTCAAGAACATTAAGATTACGTTTAAATAATACTAACACTGGTAACCTTTAAAATATTTAATGCTCTCTGAACTCTGAATGAGGTTTGGTTTCCCAGTGCACAATAAGGGAGGGCATTTTTCCTAACTGAAAATTTTGCGTAATTTCTTTAAACTTTTTCTCTCAAAATTTTTTCCTCAACCAATAGCGTGAGGACCTGTTAAAAACTAATGTACTTGTATCGACACCCAAAGCTTCAGCAGTTGTCATTATTAAATAACCATTATTACTGTCAATTTTGCAATTGTCTAGGACAGATAGGAATTTATGTGTAATTAAGTTGATTTTTCCTCTCTTGTTGCTGGAAGATGATTGTCTAGTTGAATCGTGTAATATACTAAATCTGCTCTGAAAATTCTCCTTCTTCGTGGAGTCTGACAGTTCTTCAATTAAATTTGAGTCGTCTTCGACTGAAGAAACCTAATGAAAAAGTAAAACAAAAGTAATTTTACGAAACAAACTATACATTCTTTTCAAAATAGCTATGAAAAGAAGTAAATTAGTTATAAACACAATGACATTTTTAATTGTCCTTTTGTATTTAATAAAACAAATTCTCTTTTATCCGTATTACACTATTTCATATTAAATGTAAAAAAATATAATGGTAATAAGTGAACGAAAAGACCTTACCGTTACGTACCATTTCTTCCTGAGACCTTTTCCTGCGTTCATCTAACTCCTGTAGTTTTTCTTCATTTCTCTCTTCTCGCATACTCAACTCCTGATTAATTTCTAACATACAAGCGGGATCTCCTTTTTGCCTCTGAGATAAAAGGAACATTTTATCTTCTTCTATACGTATCATATCCAAAACACTTCCAAGTTCAAAATCAAACAAATTGTCCAATCATCATCAAATTCAGTAGCTTTCGCTCGGTCTTTGTGGGGTAAACGTTTCGAAATTTTTGGTAAATTGCGCCCCACCTTTATACAACCTTTCCAGTTTAGAAAAAAAGCGATGTTCTTCACGAAGTACTTCACTTTCAGGTCAATTTAACTTACCGATCCACAAATTATGGAACAACACACTTAAAACTTGTCTGCTAGTTGACAGTTTACTTCCTGCAATCTGACTTAACATAGATTCAATTAAATATATGTTACTATCAGTACTAAGAGCAACACTGCGTGATGAAGATAATGTCATTTCGCAGAAAATTTTATTAAAATAGTACACACAAAGGGAAAAAATGATACAACACTTTTCATTCAATGGCTCAACGCAAACTGAGTTAGAGAAACAAGTATAGAGATTATAAGGGGTCCTCCATTTGTAAGAAAACACCAGAGTTGTCAAAGTTTTTCACCTGTTTTAAATGAAAAAAAAGTGAAATTGCAAATACATACAAAAATTTTCTGAACAATATCTGATTTCTTTTAACATATTTCTGGAAATATGCTAAACATGACTAAAATGCTCATCACTTGTGGCACCTATTATTATTAGCTTACAGAGTTGCTATTTCGAGAATGTGCATTTTATGTGAAGTTGAACAATATACTTGCGTGCGTTCAATGAAATTCAAATGTTTTTTCCTTATCATGTTAATATATATATATATATATATATATATATATATATATATATATATATATATATATATATATATATATATATATATATATATATATATATATATATATATATATATATATATATATATATATATATATATATATATATATATATATATATATTATATATATATATATATATATATATATATATATATATATATATATATATATATATATATATATATATATATATATATATATATATATATATATATATATATATATATATATATATATATATAATAAAATTAAAAAAAAAAAAAAAAAAAAAAAAAATATTATTATTATTATTATTATATTATTATTATCATTATTATTATTATTATTATTATTATTATTATTTATTATTATTATTATTATTATTATTATTATTATTATTATTATTATTATTATTATCACTATTATTATTTTTGTTATTCATGTAATAATTAATAAAATAATTAATGAAACTAAATAATTACAAGTTAACATAAAAGAATGAATTGAATTAATTGAATTGAATTACTCATAGGCAACGTTAAAAGAGAAAGGACACACTTATATTTACTAGTAAATTATTATTATTATTATTATTATTATTATTATTATTATTATTATTATTATTATTATTATTATTATTATTATTATTATTATTATTATTATTATTATTATTATTATTATTATTATTATTATTATTATTATTATTATCATTATTATTATTATTATTATTATTCTTATTATTAGTATTCGTTTTGTTAAACTATATAATAAAATGTATTTTTAGTTTGTTCAACTTTGGTTCGGCAAATCATTTTCCTCATGAATAAAGCCTTATAATGTAGTCAGAATGATCCGAAGAGTATAAAATAGAATCAAAATTTAAAATCTTCAAGGTAAGCTTATAGTCCCTGTAAAAATAATTTTGTGATCCCATGAATGTTTTTTAAAAATTTAATAAAAAGATTCGGAGTATCGAAAAATAGATTTTCTAGGTTCATCTTCAGACTAACTTAACATTTATATTTTTATAGTGTTTTAAAGCACAATAAAAATATAAATTCATGTTATACAAATGGATGATAAACGATATATGGGATGACTCCCAAATGAAGCAGAATTCCAATGTGGGAAACGAATAAACAAACTAATGCATTATGTTGTTGGTGACGTAATTTTTATAATATCACTGATAATGATACACGATCGCCTTGATGTAATTATAATGACGAAACGTTGCATAGTAACGCAGATATAAGTTATTAAAAGGATTTGATAACTTACGGAAAAAAGTAATGTTTCAAAATAGCTCTGATATATATCGTGTAATTACATTGATTTAGCAATGGACATGCGCCTACGTTGGTGTAATGCTGGCATGGTGAAATAAGACACAATATCAATGTGATTTATTGGTAATCTAAAATTAATAGGATTTAAAAACACCACAAAATGTTAGTACAGTAATATTGTCATAATATTATGTGAATGTAACGTTATGGAATAGAAACAATGATAATATAATGTAGCAATGTTCTGTATTTTATAATAATGATGCAACATTGAATAACAACTCATATATACTGTTATGTATTGCCATTAATAAAGTACAAACATTTATATAATGTGACGTAATCATATTGTTTCATCATGGGTAAGCACATGGTGCAATAACATCTAAAATAATAATGTAAATTGCATAACCACACAGAGGTAATGTTATGTAAATTTTGCAATCTAATGATTATTGTCGATATCTTACCCAAAAGTTTTGAGTTTGATTCTTCTTCTAAAGTATCCGTGTTTGTTGGGATCGTAGTTTTTAACATACGTAACTGAATTATACTCAAAAGATAAGTTAACTTATAGCGATTTCAGTTTTTGACGTCAGTGATATTGCTTTAGCAATATCATATTTTCAAAGATGGTGACAATAACACGATATATTGTTATGGATTAGATATTAAAATTGTAAGATAGTCCCGTGCCTTGAAAAGTAAAGTAAGAATAAAATTTGAGGAATAACAAGGACGTGCTTATAAATAAGGAATTCAACTCAGGATTCCTATGAGGAGGAAGCAATATTTCATGTCTCAATCCCTGATGGAATGATGAAACCTTGCATAAATGCCTCACAAAAAAAAAAAAAAAACATGATAAGGGTTAAGCTTTCTTGATAGGGTTCCAGTAAGTGTGGTGTCATTGACTTGCCGAAAGAGTATAAGGCAGACAATAAAAGGGTCTGAACTCTGAAGGCATGGCAAGGCACTGGGCTCTGATCGAATTGCGGATAAACTTTCTGCTTTGATATCAAAATAATTAGGGAATTGAAAGGATAAATTAAGAAGAGGAGGTTTAATGCATAAAAAAAGGCACTTGCACTGTAAGATTGTCACTGGCTTCTAATTTATTATTATTATTATTATTATTATTATTATTATTATTATTATTATTATTATTATTATTATTATTATATATATATTAAATATAAAGACTACATAGAAATGATAATAGAGTTTACTGTGTATTTACTTTAATTTTGTTATTCGTTTGCTCTATTTTTGTTTGGAAAATCATTATCTTTATAAATAAAGTCATAAAATAAAGTCCCAGTAATGAGAAGAGCATAAAAAAGCAATAATATTTGATAACCCCATGCTAAACCTATAGATTCTCTAAAAAGTGCTCCTACTATTGCTCCTGTCATAAATCCAAACGAAAGAAATGAGTTAAATATTGAAGACACTAGACCATAAGTTTGGAAATCATCAGGAAATCCCATTTTACGGGTTATTTTGTGTAGGCAGTATAAAGGAATAACTACAAGGGCACTTGATCCGACCCCAAATATAACAAAGCCAAATAAGCATAAGGGAATATTAAGAGGAATTTTGAAGTAAGGAGCTGGACCAAGGCACATGAGTGAGATACCTATTATAAATGTTCCGATGCACAATAATTTCAGAGGTGGTTTGCCCCAGTCACATAATTTTCCCCACGAAATTGAAGAAATACTAAACGAAGCACCACCAAGGGCAAAAAAAAAGCTGATAACACTTGGTGATAAATTTAAAGTTCTTACGTGAGGCTCTAAATTAGCACTATTCAAACCTATGGTAATAGAAGCTGTAGTTAAGGACCATAAAACTAATAAAACCTCTGTTTTCTTTAAAAGGATAATAATATCTTTATTTCTTAAATGAAATGAAAAATCAGTATCAGAAGAATTGAGGAAAAGAGAAATAAACCCGACAAACACTATAAATATTCCTGTTAGGCCCTGTTAGGCCGGTATTAATATCTTACCATATGCATAATTATAAGCTTGCAAAACACTTAGCACAAATAATCAAGTCATCTTTTACCTCCACCTTTTCAGTTCTTAACTCTTATAAGTTTGCTACAGAAATACAATCGATCTCACCCTCTAACTCAATTATGTGTTCGTTGGACATTCAGTCTTTATTTACAAATATTCCCCTTCAATTAACCGCTGAACTACTCATCCAACACATATTTCAACACAACACTCTTATACACAATTACGACAGGAACTCCTTTAAACAATTGCTTTCTCTAGCCACATCAGACACATTTTTTACATTTGACAATACCATTTATCAACAAAAAGACAGTGTAGCAATGGGATCACCTCTTGGCCCAATCCTTGCAGACTTCTTCATTTCACATCTGGAATCCCTATATCTAGACACTTCTTCTACTGTTTCACCTCCTACATTTTACAAAAGATATGTCGACGACATATTTTGCCTTTTCCCTTCAATAGAACTTGCTAATAAGTTCCGGTCGCACATCAACACCTTGCACCCCAACATACAATTTACAATAGAACACGAACATCTTAACACGCTTCCATTTCTGGATGTCTTTGTTACCAAAACTCCTCAAATGTTCACTACAAACGTTTACAGAAAGCCAACATTCACACCAACTATAACTAATTATTACAGTTCCTCCCCTATTACATACAAAACTAACACCATTCTTACATTCATACATAGAGCATATGGAATTGTCTCTTCTTACCTCAATTTACATAATGAATTTCAATTTCTTCAGGATTTATTTCTCGCACATAACTATCCACCTAATATAATATCACAATATATCTTTCATTTTCTTAACAACAAATATCGTCCCACATTCCCCACATTACTAGCCCCATAAAAAAATCATTTATATCAGCTTTCCTTATCTCAATTCTACCACCACTGCCATGACACGTAAAATACGTAAGATCCTGTCATTACATTTCCCACATATAGACTTTCGATTCACATACAGTACGTCTTTCAAAATCTCTTCTTTTTTCCATTACAAACCGTCATTGCCCTTTCCTCTCATAGCCTCGGTGGTATATAAGTACTCTTGTCCCTTGTGTAGCAAGGGCTACATAGGATCTACCACCAGACTTTTGAGATCTAGGATTTGTGAACACCAGGGCATCTCTCACCGTACCTCTCTTCCTCTTTCTACTCCATCGTTTTCTAACATACGTGTTCACACACAAACATGTAACACCTTTCCTCTCCCCAAACATTTCAATGTTCTAGACACCAACCCTGATCCAACGTCGTTACGCATACTAGAATCTCTATATATTCTCAAACAAAAACCTGACTTAAATAATAATCTAACCACTACTCCTCTCTATATCGCTGGTATCTAATTCTATTATTTCCTATATTCTAGCCACAACATAATTCAAATTATATGGTTCTTTTACTTATAACCTTTCTACCAAAAAAAAATTTTTACAGAATAAATCTTTTATTCATTACATATCGGTTAGCTAGAAATATACTATTTTGTGTCCTATTCTATCATGTTAGATGTATAATATGCCTCCTTTTCATATATTGAATGAATGCGTCCACGTGAGTTTGACAATAAATTTCATTTGATGTGCATGGTATGTCTTATGTGTGTTTTTGTTCCTTATATATATAATATATATATTTTTAGTCTTGGTTTTCAGAGGTGCCTTTGCACCTCTGTGTGTGTGTGATAGTAATTGTATGAATGGTTTGTTGTTTGGCTCTTGATCCGTAAGCATTAACACTTACTACACAGATGTTCCATTAATTGTCAGCACCAATAAAATTTTAGATTTCATATGCTTATTAACTGTAATTTAACATATCTTTGTAGAAATTCATACAACCAACTACTGATCCAGTTTAAATAATTGTGTGTAATTTATACAATCTCTCCTCTATAGTAACTAAGTAATAGCAGTTCCTTCTTGTTGTGTTTTAATTTATAGTGTATTGATTTATTTAGTGTGTTTATATATTTCATTTACAATGTTAATTTTAATGCAGTTTATATCATTAATGTAATTAATTGTTCTTTTTTTTTTTTTTTTTTTTCACAGTTATATACTCTTGAAAATGATTTAAGTTAAATCGAAACGTAGAGAATAATAAAAAAAATTGTTTACAGTTATTAAATATTGATCAACAATGCGTCTATCTCCACCTTAACTTGATGTCATGCTTATTTTTCGTCATATTATTTGCTATAAAGATTAAGCTCAAAAGGAGCACCAACATTTACTATATATATATATATATATATATATATATATATATATATATATATATATATATATATATATATATATATATATATATATATATATATATATATATATATATTGACGAAAATTCTATATCCGCATCAGCAAATGAGAAAATAGAACATCTGCTCCATCACTATATATATATATATATATATATATATATATATATATATATATATATATATATATATATATATATATATATATATATATATATATATATATATATATATATATATATATATATATATATATATATATATATATATATATATATATATATATATATATATATATATATATATATATATATATATATATATATATATATATATATATATATATATATATATATATATATATATATATATATATATATATATATATATATATATATATATATATATATATACCTTTGTGCATTCATAAGTCAAACTTTATTAAAGCCATAGGTTATTTTCTTAGGAGACTCATGGCATTATCAATACGATTTTCAACTGTATTCCGAAAAGCTTCTGTGACCTACGTCGATTCTACCTGAGACCATAAGGTTCCATAAAACCTACCACAAAAGCTATGGAATTTTTTTTTTATGAGAAGCGTAGATGGGTGAATCCAGAACCTCACACTTGCTACGTGGATCTTCCAGAGGGATAATAGAACGAATAGTGAGCGTAGGGATGGTGGCACAACGCTGTGTAGAAGGAAGCTCCCAACGAGTAAGTTCAGTTTCAAGTTGTTCATTTCTCTGAGGTAATGCTCTCGTTCGGGAGAAGGGATCTTCAGAAATCTAATACACGATTTCTGAGGCGGAATGGAGCCCACCTCGAGAGGGGCGTGTCGATAATAGATTAGGTAAAGACGCTGAAGATAGCCCAGAGGAAACCGGAGTCACAGTTTGCGGTTGGTACGTGTCACGGTGAAACTGAGGCGAGGTTAGGTGACGTAAGGGATGCCACTTAGTGAAATCCAGAAAACAGAGGAGTATGTTTTTCAATAGGAGAGTCATGCACATACACAGAGCTCACACCATAAGAGAAAGATGTGACCTCAGGGGAGTAACAACGGGTGGAAGGGTGGTTGTGTTCGGAGAATCAGTAGGATAGTTCAGGAATGAGACAGGGAAGTAGTCCGAAGGGGTGTGTGAGAAACAACGGAAAATCGAAGGTGGGGAGGGAGAAGGAAGAGGAAGCAAGACTGAGGAGCCTGAGGACTGGAGAAGTTGTAGGTGAGAGGTCGACCGGTCGAGAAAGAGTTAGGAGCACTCGAAGGGTGGAACGAAAGTTTTCCTTTGGCGCAACAGGTCGCCACTCGTCGTTTTAGCTTTCGTAAAGTGCATAGCTCGAGAATTTAGCTTTCTAAGGCATACCAAGGGTAATGAACGGAGGGAGCCAGTTGGTTCCATTTGGAATTGAACAGCAAGGGGTATTATCAAAAGAGGGATGACGGAGACAGTCTCAGTGTGGACAAAACCTTTGAGTGTATTTAAATTTTTGACATTTAAAGCATCGTCTAAAATGTATATGCGGAGAGAGTAATTGGTAAAACTAATTTTTATTTTGGTATAGGGGAACGGAATACTGAAGGTAAGAAGCAGTCGAGGGTTAGGCTAGTTATCAGCTTGTTGAGTGGGAGAAAACCTGTCTATAAAAGTCACAGGGAGTTGTTTTCTTTGTGGGAAAGCCAGTATATCAATCGAGTCATTCGACACAATTTCAGGGGCATATAGAGTACTTTTTGATGAGTTGTGATCGGCATCAGAAGTGGAAACAATGGGAACAGTTTCAAGAATCGACAGCTGTGAGAGCGTGGAATTTTGGTCCCACGATGTGGTACGAACTAAGAGAGAGCCGTTTCTCATCGGTGTTGCCAGGGGGGTTTGTCGTGTTAAGGGCATTCTCAATGGTCTCACTAAGAAAGTGAGGCTGCGTTACATGAGTAATTGTGAAGTAGACAAGCTGAGGCAATACAAAGATATGCAACACAATTAGGGACATCCAGGTGGATACAAGCGGCCACTGCGTGCAAATGAGTACGATGGAAGATGTGAGTGAAAGTCATGAAACAGGATGGCTATATCCCTTCTGTCATTCTCACCACAATGGAGGAATATAAGAGGGCACTGTATCTGAAGAATACAAATAATACAATATTTGATTGATGTTCAGAAGAATAACGCGAATTGGGGTTCTGTCCGCGAGTCATTGACATAGACACGTTTCTTCGACTAGAGGCAATAGATATAATAAAGGCTATGGTAGACAGACTCAGAAAGTGGATGAGACGGTGTCCAGGAGAGGGGTCGCTGGAGCGTAGGAGGCACATCGCAAAACAGACGCGATCCCCGGGTCATATCATCAACCAGTGCATCAAAGCCCCTGTTAGATTCCGGCCTAGAAACAGCCAGGAAGAGGTCATTTGAGGACCTGACAAGATTTTCAGTTCGCCTTTGTTTAGAAGTGTTTACATAATTTTAGATTTATTAAAACAACAAAGTAACTATAGCATACAACGTCACTATAGAAAAAACAACAATTAAACATAAAAAAACAATAGAACTGCAGGACGGAAAAACGAGAAATACGAAGTAAAGGAAGAGTAGATACAATATCCTAAGTCTAATTCCAGAGCCCAGTACATCCTCTCCCGAACCTCGCCCTAAGAGAGTAGGTTGCAGATGTGGCATCTGAAGAGCCTTCCAGAACCACATGGCATTTAACGAAGTGCATGCCATGCTGTTGTTAACCGAAGTTCGGGTCCCCTACAATGGTAAACTCGGTCAAAGACAAAAAAGGACCGATATATATATATATATATATATATATATATATATATATATATATATATATATATATATATATATATATATATATATATATATATATATATATATATATATAGAATGTATTCTTATCCACAGAGGAAGGAGAGTGGGATGGACCCAAATCCATACAGAAACAAACACCCAACAAGCCGCAAAGGTCAGGTGAAAGGAGAAAAACGAAGGGAAGCCCGATGGAATGCAGATTTACGTACCAGTGTACATAAAGTGGAAGGAAGGGGAGGGGCACAAATAGGAATAGGAAAACGGGAAATGGAGATAAAAAGAAACCAAGAGAAAGAAACGTGCCACTTCACTGATGTCCATAGAGGATATCTGTACCCCTCTCACCATTGTAAGTTGGGCACGTTATCGAGGGGTTTCTATGTTATATATATATATATATATATATATATATATATATATATATATATATATATATATATATATATATATATATATATATATATATATATATATATATATATATATATATATATATATATATATATATATATATATATATATATATATATATATATATATATATATATATATATATATATATATATATATATATATATATATATATATATATATATATATATATATATATATATATATATATATATATATATATATATATATATATATATATATATATATATATATATATATATATATATATATATATATATATATATATATATATATATATATATATATATATATATATATATATATATATATATATATATATATATATATATTAGGGATGGAGCGATACCAAAATTTTTACCGATACCGATACCTAAAAATTCCACGAAGCCGATACCCGATACCCGATACCTGAAAATATGCCGATACTTGCCGATACTACTACCGATACCGATACTTTACTCCTATACAAATTTTTTGCCGATACCGATACCGATACTGGTATCGGAAAATATGCCGATACTTGCCGATACCGATACTTCACTCCATCCCTATATATATATATATATATATATATATATATATATATATATATATATATATATATATATATATATATATATATATATATATATATATATATATATATATATATATATATATATATATATATATATATATATATATATATATATATTTTTGTAGCGCTGTCCGAAGCGATGAAAGTTACTCTTACTGGGTTTAACCCGCGGAGTGATAGGGTAAGCTAGACCATTCCGTTTCACTCCGTTGCCCTTTGGTTTGTTCCTTTTAGCTTTTAACATTCTAAGAAGGTCTCTAGTGTACCCTTGTCTCATATTGGAGTGCCTATGCTCCCACTCTTTCCACATGTACCCACAAATTTACAAGCGTTTTCTTGTACAGTACCTTTAAATAAAAACAAAATGGCGAAACAAAAGACTGCCTCGGAGATGCATGGCGGGGCGGCATCCAAATAATAGCCCTCATAAAACCCTTCCTCCATTGCTACTTGGGATTTGGTGGCCTCCGGTGATGAGGTTGGTGCCACTAAAACCTCTTTGCCGACTTGCCCTGGAATAATGGAATGTATTTCTCCATGACAAAGGGTATATATTATTATCTCGGGTATGCGTTCTGCACTTTCTGAATGATTATTCCCACTGATCTGCTAATCATTCAGCAAGAAAAAAACATGTACGACCTATTTGTGACACTTGTAGATCAAAATCGTTTAATCGCCAAAGGTCGGAGCATTTCTTGCTGAAGACTAGTAAAGATTGAATCGGATACAGAAATAAAAAGATGATCGGAGAAATCCAGAAGTGGAAAGAGTACTAGTAAATGGAACACGATTGGAAGTAAAGATAAGGTCTAGTATTCTGGGTTTACTTCTAAGATGACCAAAGACAATGGAAACGATATGTACCATCTGTTCTATTTTTTTTTGTTTTTGGTGGGGGGAGGGGGTAGAGAAATAGAAGGTGAATTCACCAGCTGTATCTTGAGAACTAGAAGAAAGCTCTCACTTTTTGAAAACCCGATATCACCAAGAATGATGATTTCTGGTAAAAAATTATGTAGATTGTTAAAAAATTTTGGACAGTCATTAGAGCTAGAAAATAAGGCAAAATAAATGAGTTTATTTCTATGGAATGAGAGCCTAATCTATAAGGTAGAAAAACTGGAAGACTCTAAGTAAGAAACAAGATCCGATATCATTGCGTGCATGTGCTCAACGTCCTTCTTTGACTGAAAATTGATGAGACATTAAGAGGTAATAGAGTAGTGTATAAAATCCATAAAATGAAAGAGTCCAGATTAAGTTATAATTTATTTTAATTTTTTAAGGTAATTCGTTCAAACAGTTAACTGTACATCTCAGGATTGTCCTCTTTAAAGAATTGGATGACTACAATAGAAGCGAATCATTAGCAAAATTTATCTACTTAATAGCATCCTATGTATAGACATGATTTCTCAGCTAATCTCTACTCAAAACTTTCTCTAAAGTGTTGTTAACTTTGGAAATATAAAGACGTCGTGATAATGGCAATTATTCTCTGAAATCATTTTCATTGTTCTTAAAATTTGTCACAATTTTTAAAATTCATCTTCATTTCATACTAAGTTTACATTTGAAGAAAAATAGATTTTAACATAAAAATTTTATTGTGTAAATAATAATAATAATAATAATAATAATAATAATAATAATAATAATAATAATAATAATAATAATAATAATAATAATAATAATAATAATAATTTACATAAGTATAATATACATAAGAACATTATTTTCATAAAAATATCCACAAAAAATATTCGGTAAGAAATGATGTTTGACATGACTAGAAAAGTTATGAAATTTCAATATTAATAAAAATGAGCACTGAACATTAATTATTACTAACAATAAGAATAATATTAATAATTAATAATAAAAATAATAATGATAATGATAATAATAATAATAATAATAATAATAATAATAATAATAATAATTAATTCTTATTTTCTAATAAATTTCTCATCTAATCTTTTTTTTCAAAATTGGCAAAAAGATAATATTTTTATTAACTGAGAATTTCAAATTTGAAATAATACAAATTTATAGAATTTTATATGCCTACGTTAATAATTTTTGTAAATATTTACTGTGAAACTACTTAAAGAAACTAATTTAAAGTTTAAAGCTTTCTATATATATATATATATATATATATATATATATATATATATATATATATATATATATATATATATATATATATATATATATATATATATATATATATATATATATATATATATATATATATATATATATATATATATATATATTATATATATATATATATATATATATATATATATATATATATATATATATATATATATATATATATATATATATATATATATATATATATATATATATATATATATATATATATATATATATATATATATATATATATATATATATATATATATATATATATATATATATATATATATATATATATATATATATATATATATATATATATATATATATATATATATATATATATATATATATATATATTATATATATATATATATATATATATATATATATATATATATATATATATATATATATATATATATATATATATATATATATATATATATATATATATATATATATATATTTTTTTTTTTTTTTTTTTTTTTTTTTTTTTTTTTTTTTTTTTTCAATAATTTCCATTTCTGTTGTTTTGAATACAAACAATTTATAAATAATTTTAAAAACATGAAAGTTTTTATTTTTAGATATTAAGCAAAATATGTAACGCAATATATTGAAAAATCGTTATTTATCATGTAAAATATGTGAATTTAATAATTTCTGTTAACAAATATTAAATTTAGGATTGGGTTATATTTTCAATTAAAACTTGATTTGTTTTAATATTATTTTATAAATTGTTTTAGATGCAAAACTGTGACAATATAAATATAGTTATTATTAAGGTCAATATGATAATCAATAATCAATAATGATAAAATCTTAGTTGAATTCGATCTTGTCATGAGACTTTGGTAGCAAAATCCATAGAATTTAAATTTGGGCATAATTTTTTTTTGTTTCAATCAATTTGTATAAGGCAAGTTGTTGCATTAGGTAATCTCCCTAAGATAGGAATATTTTTGAACAACACTTTGTCGAAATGTCCTGAAAACTGAACTATACAAATATATTTTTTATATCTCCTTTCAAAAAAAAAATTTTGCTACCTACACTCAAAACTCCTTGAATATTTTTTCGTGAATAGAAAATTTTAGTAATATTGAATCAGTTTTGAGTGTTTAAGATATATGTAATTGGACTAGTTACTACTTGCTTATTTTATATCCCTTTTTGTACACCCATGCAAAGAGGTAAAGTGATCTGGTATACAAAGAATGATCCAAATAAAAATGAAATCTTAGCCATTAAATATTCATAAAAAAAAAATATAAAAATTATTCATTTCTGGATAAAAAAAATTAAGCATTTTTGTGTGATTTGGCTTTTAGAAAACAAATATCAAAATTTATCTATAGAGATTTTAAGAAATGGATCTATCTATATACGATTCATTTTTCAAATTACTTCGACAGAGGGTTCTTGAAATCTATTTAAAAATGTCAAGATCATTGTTTTTCTTGAAATGTCGGTACAAAACAAAGGAAACACAAAAAAAAACTCGAAATCGACGTTTTTGAGCTCGTCCAATGCATCATCTTGCCTTTTATTTTATATAAATCGACTGACAATTAAGTAAATTATACCAAAATATAAATTCTATTGATTTTGACATTAATTTCCAAAACAAGAATGGACCATTTCTTAACAAAAAAGGAAATTCATTATCAACAACATATCTAAAAGGAAGTTTAAAATTTCAGTTTTTAGATTTATAGTCACAATATAAACTATGTAAGATTAATTTAGCTTATTAAACCAATCATTTGTCGACCTAACTCATTTTAAAGGCACTTTCAGATATCTCAAATTCACGTTCCAATATTTACTTTTACATATATTTACACTGTTTTTAGAAGTCTCTCCTACAATACACTGCATAGAGAGATCTTTCATTTCATATTTTTTACTTAAATATATTGATTGTTTCTCTTGAACACAATTTATGTGCACTTGCCGTTAAGCAGTGAATAAATTCTAAAGTGAAAGAAATAATAATAAAAAAAAAATATGTACAAATATTAGTCATAAAAGATCTAACAAGATATAAATAACTATATATAAAAATAATTATAAAAAAAAAACAAGCTGCACATCTCCTATCACAACAACTACCAGTACCTCTTTTAAATAGAAATAATAATAATAATAATAATAATAATAATAATAATAATAATAATAATAATAACAATAATAATAATAATAATATTTAATGTCGACTATTAGTTCCATTCCTATTAATTAATTCGTTTTCTGATTCGTCGCGAGGTCTTCTTCTTTTGAAAAACCCAAGCTGCAATCGAAAAGATAAATCAAACTGAGATTGGGCAATATATATATATATATATATATATATATATATATATATATATATATATATATATATATATATATATATATATATATATATATATATATATATATATATATATATATATATATATATATATATATATATATATATATATATATATATATATATATATATATATATATATATATATATATATATATATATATATATATATATATATATATATATATATATATATATATATATATATATATATATATATATATATATATATATATATATATATATATATATATATAAAGGGCCTACAGTAAAAGAATTAATTGAAAAAATTATTTGTAATAAAGAGAAATGCAATGAGGAACGCAGGATATATGAAACTTGAAATAATTTAAAATTTTAAAAAAAATTAATAAATTACTGTGTAGTTCATTTGTGCTTAGCGGTGATAGCTTTAGTCTATAATAATATTATACTTTTCTAAGGAATGCTAATTTCATTATCATTTTTAGCTTAAAAAGAACTTTTGCCACCCACTTGGCACTCCATTGTTTTTGACCCCTTCATATAAAAGTTATAAAAAATATACAAAAGATACACTGTTTTATCAATTTATATATATATATATATATATATATATATATATATATATATATATATATATATATATATATATATATATATATATATATATATATATATATATATATATATTAATGATCTAATACTGCAGAAAATTCTTAATAACGATTCTGTGTACTTATCGGATTGATATTGTGGTAGACACAAAGTGATCCAACTTTCCTCACTCAAACTGGTCTATTATTTTCTTCTTTTTCTAACTTGTGGAACACCGACAGAACGTTTAAGACGAATAAAAATTTTTATGCAATCGAATTTCAAGCATACTGCCCTAATACAATTCTCTATTATTTTTATTGTATTATCCAATTGTGTATATTAATTGGATAATTTAGCATTGCAACATCACCAGTATACTCTTTAGCTTCTACTGGATTCACAGATGTTATTTTATGGATGTTATTTTAGGCGTGAATGCGGAAATAGAATATCCAAAGTGGGTAAGTCGGGTACTCGTAAGAGTGATTTCTAAAATTCTATCATTTTAGTAATTAGCATTTATCTCTGTCGGAGGTGTGGGGAATATAATTCATGCTAGAGACCTGTACGGGCCGGTATTTTTCGGCCCGCAACTGCAATACCTTTTGGTCATTTTACATAACACGCCAGTGATTTTTAAAAATGTTTTTTAAAATATTTATAAAATATTTTTTGGAGCCCGCTCTTATTCTACCTCACTCGATTTAATTTAAGGATAGTTTAATAGAATAGTAACTGTAAAATTACATAGAATAAGTAACATTTTTATGACGATTGTTTCAATAAAGCAGTAGGCACATTTTAAAAACCAAATAACCTTTTTAAATTGTATATTTTGAATTAAATTTATTTTATTCAACTCAAAAGGGTGGATTCTATATCAATAAAAAAGCATTTCATTCCATTGAGAAATACCATTACAACATTTCCACAGAACGTTCATCAGCACCTTAACTGCTTAGTTAGTCGAGATTGAATGACTTAGTGAATTATTGTCACTCTCCAAGAAAGCAGCTTAGTTATTAACCAAACTGAAAGAAAAAAAAATCTACTTCACCTCTCGGAAAAAGTGTCAAATTTCTCCAATCGGGATCTAGGTTTGGTGGAATACTACTAGGAGAAAAAGCACTTTGTTTACTGGTTTATTGCCATTATATCCTGGATCTTTTCATCGAATTTGGTTGTGTACCTGTACCCTGTATTGTCCAGCAGAATGGAGACTTGTTCTCGATAGCTCTAAGCAATCTCCAAGTATTTTCTGGCACAACTGGAATGTTTATGAAGCAGTTCCTGTTGGTCAAAGTACATTTGCGAGATCATTATGACATTAAAATTGTGATAATTTACTCAAATATCACCAACATAACAAGATCATTTGTTTGGATATTGTAAAGGTCACCCACCTTCCTACTAGGCTAACAGAAAACTTCACTAAGTATTCATGCTTTCTGTGCATGTGAGACAGCTGAGCTCAGAAGTAGCACTGAAAACAGGAGGGCCCATCTGTGACTTTCTGTCAGTAGGGATGCCACACATTGTAAATGAACCATGTCGTCAGCCATGACAAGATAATGTTTTTCTCGCTCCACATCAAGCTCGGGTTGATGAAGCAATTTGTGAAGGAAATGAATATTGATGACTATCTTTCTTTCACGGAAATAATAGAAAACTTAATTCCTAACAAGAAGGAGGATAACTATCAGGTTATGATTGAAAAAAATGTTGTTTGTTGTCCGCGAACATTATGCATCATGAGTGTAAATATCCATTTCCTGTATAGTCACTCTCATCAATTTCCAGAAAACCTTAGGGCAGTAAGAGATGGACAGAGTCAGCGCTTCCAGAAACGACAGATGATGAAAGAGCATTACCAAGGCCGATGGGACAGGAATATGATGACAGTCTGCTATCTGAGTCATCAAACGAGATTGCCCTGAAGAAGTCCACAAATGTAAGAGCTATAAACACAAATACTTTCCGGAATAATTTTTAACTGAACTTTACATGTCATCCATATAAATTTTTGCCATTACCTGGAGTTTATATATAATAGAAAAATACATGTTATTTTCAAGAAAAAGTCACATTTAAACACATGGTACAATAAATATTTGCTACAAATCATAAGTGGCACTTAGTATCTTGCAATTATCGTTAAAATCTAAATCAGTGGCTCAAACGGTAGAATGATTGATTCACGTGCTTGAGGACGCCGGTTCGATTCCACTTGGGGATATACTACCTAGAAAAGTTCTCTTCCTCGAATAGGGCAATGCCCGTTAGATAACTTTTTAATTTAAAAAAAACACAAAACAAAAAACAAAACAAAAGATCAAGGTCTCTGGGTTATATAGACTGCTGAGTTGGATTATTATATATATATATATATATATATATATATATATATATATATATATATATATATATATATATATTATATATA
>SEYY01001579.1:0-15290 GCA_009176605.1 Armadillidium nasatum | reverse complement strand
AGTTTGAAAAAATGTAAGATATGAAATTATCTATAATATATTATATTTTTATATCATTGCTATGTATTAAATTTGAATCAATTAGCTACATTTTTTCAAAATTATTATTTTGTTTATGCTTTCAGTCAATATGGCTAAAAGATCAGCTTCAGCAGTATGGAATTTACGATGTTTCAGGATAGGCTCGAAATAGCTAAATGTAACATTTTCTGTCAGGAAATTAGAAGAGAACCTCTGGGTGCTACAAGTAAAAAATTTTCAACCAAATCTTTATGGAGTATCTAAAATCAAAACACAAAAATGAACATTCACTAGCAGAAAAGGAGCGGTCAAAAGAAACAGAAAAAAAGAGAAAATTTTAAAAAAGCAAGAAAAAATATTTAATTTTCTTATATTTTGTTTGAATTTTTTTTATTAGACTGATTGAGCTGAAATTTTAAGGGTATATGCATTTTTTCCCGAGTTCTGAGTTGATTTCGAGCATTTTTCTGAGTCTATAACGGTTTGAAAGTTATTTGGACAAAAAGTTGAAAAAAATGAATAGCGGGGTCAAACCACTGGTCCACATGAGCTGAAAATTTAACTGAATAATCTTAGCTCCAATTTCTTGCATTGGTGAGAACAGATTTTTGATATCACATCTAGAAAAAAAGTTGTAAGCACTTGAAAATTTTTTTTTTTTTTAAATCTTACCTTTCAGGAGCAAAAAATTATTTAAAAAACACGCTACCTACTAATTTCTTTATTTTTGGATATTGTTTAGAGGAGGGACAGGGCTACAATTTTTATTCAGTGCATTATTGAATGCTTTTTGTTTGAAGCTAGATATAGCCTCTCAAACTTTGGAAATATTTGAAATTTGGTCAAAAATGGACCTTTTTGAGAGGCTATGTCTTGAAACCAACGAATCGAATAGAATAAAGTATACAGAAGAATTTGCAGCCCCGTCCCTCCTCTTCTATGCACCCTTCAAAAAAGAATGTTATAGTTGTACAAAAAAAATTTTTTTGTTAAAAAAAAAAAAATTTTTTTTTTGATAGTTGTTCAGTTTCGGGCTTAATAACTCTGGGAACAAATGTCTTTTACAAGTTTTTGTTGCCAAGAGAATTTTGAATATACATTTCAAATTTCAGGTCATTCCAAAAAGTGGTTTGGCTCGCTATTAATTTGAAAAGGGTCAAATTTCCCCCCCCCCCAAAAAAAAAAACTTTTTAGCATTTGTATAAAATGGACTTTTTTCACAATGAAAAAAAGCTATATACACTGAAAATTTCAGAAGAACCGGCTGAAAATTTAAAAAAAAATTTGAAATTGGATTGTCCCCTTAAGTATAATTTGCCATTTCAACCCCGGCAAGGAAACCCCGGTTTTCCCTGATTTTTAGCCGGGGCCGGGGCCGGGGTCAGTCAAAATGGCCGGGGCCCGGTCGGTATATTATATATATATATATATATATATATATATATATATATATATAATATATATATATTATATTATTATATATATATTAGCATTCACTTTGTCACTCTCATGGGGTGGTGCCCGTCTCAGTTCGCTCACACACACATCCACACTCTCTCCCCACCCCCATCTCACTCTATCCTCCGCAACTTCCTATCTTCATCCATATTCAAACCTCTCTACCCCCCAATATCTCCCTCACCCCATTCATCCACCTCCACCTCTGCCTTCCCTTCTCTCTTCCTCCCTCCTTGGATCTCATCACTCTACTCACCATCCTATTCTCATCCATTCTACACATGCCCAAATTACCTTAATACACTCTCTTCCGCTCTACACAGAATTCCCCTCTTCCATCCACACATCTCCTTTATTCTTTTATTTCTGATTCTATCTACCCTCCTTAACCCACATATAGCCATCAGTACTTTCATCTCAAAAACTTTTAATGTTTTTCTCATCTGGGCATTCATCACTCATGTTTCATACCCATACATTACAGACAGTAGACACATACTCTTAAAACATTTTTACCCTTATTTCGTTCTATATTCTTCCATGTTTCCCTCAGTCCCCCCATCAATTTCATTCCCTCCATCACTTTATGCTTTATTTCCCCTGCCATCCTCCTTTTTCCCTCTACCAGCATTCCCAGGTATTTAAACTCTTCTACCTCCTTAAATTTCTCTCCCCTCTTACTTCTTCATCACTTTACTCTTTCTTGAGTTTACTCTTAATCCCTTCGATGCACATTCCCTCACAAACTCCTTCACCAACATTCTCAGATTCCACAACTCCGACATCATCGCAAACAACCAGACATTTACCTCCCATTCCTTCTCCACTTCTCAACCTAATGCCCTTCCCTTCCCTCACCATCCCCCTAACAGCACCATCCATTAACAAATTAAACCACCATGGAGACATAACGCACCCTTGCCTCAGTTCAACTCCCACACTAAACCATTCAGTCAGTTCCCTCCTCACCCTCACTCTATGGTTCTCATAAAATGATTTAATCCCATTCAATAATCTACTTTACACTCCCCCCTACCTTAGTTCCTCAAACATCTTCCACCTACAAACTCTTATCATACTCCTTCTCCAAATCCATAAAGCTTACACACCCCACTCTATCTTTCTCATGCAATTTCTCACCAATTGCATGTAAACACCTGATCGACACATCCCCTAACCTCTCTAAAACCTCCCTGTTCCTTCTCCATCCTCTCTTGTCAATTCTTTCACTTTTGATCAAAACTCTCCCATAAATTTTCCCTATTACACTCAACAAACTTATCCCCCTAAAATTCCTACACCATCTTATCCTCTTTCCCTTTATATAACTGCACTATACAGGCATCTTGCCACTCATGAGGCACTCTTCCCTCTCCCTAACACACATTAAACGTTCAACTTATATATACCATCCATTCCTGCTGACTTTCACTTCTTCACCTTTCCCACTGCTACTTTTACTTCCTCTCTACTAATAATCTCCTCTTCTTCTAATAACATCCCCTCATTCCTTACTATTAGCTCGCCTCCCACCCCATCAACAAATCACTAAAGTGTCTCTTCTATCTCTCCCCCACCTCACTCTCTCCTTGCACCACATCACCATCTTTCCCCTCACTCCCTCTCCCCACTCCTCTCTCCCTTTCCTCTCCCCTCTTTATTTACCTAATTCCAAAACATTTTACTTCTTTCCTTAAAATTCTTTGCCAATTTTCTACCTCACTCTTCTTCCACTCTCCTTTTCGCCCTCTTCACCTTCCTACACCTCTCCCTATACTCCTTCCAATCCCTATCCTACTTCATGCTCAAATACTTGCAGAAGGACTTCCATTTTCCTTTTGACCATATTCCCCAACTCTTCATTTCACCACTCACTCCCTTTTCTTCTACCTTTCCCTATTTTTTTTCACCCCACACACTCCTCTCGTAACTTCCACTAATGCTCTCTTCGGTTTACTCCACTCTTCCACCCCTTCCATATAATTCCCTCTCACCTCCTCCCATATCTCCCTTATCCCTCTTGTATAGTCACCTCGATTCTCCTCCTCTTCTAACCTCTCCACCCATACTATCTCCAATACCTTCCCCCTCCCTCCCACTTTCTCCCATCCTCCTTTACTTTTATTTTCGCCACTACCAAATAATGGTCCGAAATATCCATCACAACTCCCCTCATTACATTGACATCCAACAACCTACTCCTCACTTCCCAACTCGCACACAAAATCCAATAGTCCCCTTTCTCCATTCACACCACTTATCCAGGTATATTTATGATTATCTTTCTTTTTAAACCACGTATTTCCAGTCAAAAGACTCCTTGCTGCACACATTCAAATCATTTCAGTCCCATTTTCATTTAACCCTTCCATTCCAAATGGCCTTTTTCCCCAGTTCACCCTTCTTATACCCACCCTTGCATTCAAATCCCCCAACAGACAAACATGATCCCTACTGTCAAAACTTCCCTTACACTCACTCAGATTCTTCCAAAATGTCTCTCTCTTTTCCTTTCATTAGCTCCTACCATTGCATAAGCACAAATAAAAACTCAATACTCCCTTCTTAACCTTAATCTTACCCAAACTATTCTGGCATCCCCATTCTTCCTCAACCTTTTACACAACTCCACCACTCATCTCTCATAACAATAGCTACACCTTCTCTTGCTCTCACTCTCTTATTCACTCCAGCGTACATCCCTTTATATTTCCCAAATGCCAAATCTCCCTCTTTTTTCAGTTTAGTTTCCGTTAATGCTAGAATATCCATCCTCCTTTCCTCCAAAACAGTCTCCACTTCTTTCCTCTTATCTTCTTTGTTCACCCCACTTACATTTAGAGTCCCCACTTTTAATTCCTCTGAACCCCCTATCCTTACAGACATCTCCAAATTTATCCTTAGTCACTCCCGAACTGTGACATTGTAGTAGGAGCCTACTGGGTAGAAGTTTGTTTTAATTAAGGTGATGGTATATTTTGGTATGGGTTTATTTTATGTTAATTTTTATAATAATGATTATAATAATGAAAAATATCAATAAGTATCATAATTAATATGGAAAGTAAATCAGAAATTCTACAAAGAAATGTAGGAAATAACCAAGGAGAAGGATAACAAGAAAGAGAAAATCAGGAGTGAAAGTAATAAGTAAAAGAAGATAAAAACAACAGCCAAATTAGGTTTAGCCGGGAACAAAAAATTAGGTCTACAAGTTTAGATGCCGGAGAAATTATAAAATGTGCTAAAATCAAGAAGGATATCAATATATATAAATATTGTTCCCGAATTAGGAAAATAGCATAAAAGAGATGAAAACATAAAAGGAAATTAATAAATACATGAACTATTAAGAGATATGTAAAGTTAGGACCAATATGGCAGCGGCCATAGCGAAAAAGTAAGCTAAATGGGAACAATCTGGAAAGGTGTCAGAAGATGGTAAAAAATTAAGGGAAAAGAGGTAATATCTTAAAATCTTGAGGGAAAAAGCTAAAAAAAATAACTTGCTGGGATGCCAGAATTCAGTCTAGAAATTTTAGGAGCAGTAAAAACCTGCTCTCGACATCTGTCACGATAAGTTCGAATAAAAATTAGTTCTTTATAAGAAAATTTTGAAAGTTAATCACATTGTAAGTTTATTAAGATATATTTTGAACAAATGAGTTTATATTTCCAAAGGGGATATATATTTTACGGTGCATTCTTGTTACACAGTATAGGATTTTATTGAATAAGTAAAGCGAGTTTATATGAAATCATACTAGTTACAGAACTCTGCAGTGTAATTTAAACAAGTTACAGAACTCTTTTGGAGTAAATTAAATCCAGTTTAGACAAATCCTTTACAAGTTACCAAACTCTTTGGAAAATTTAATAAGTCAAGTTTAGATAAAACCCTTACAAGTTGCCGAACTCTTTTGAGTTATTTACTAAGACAAATTTAGATAAAACTTACAAGTTGCAGAACTCTTTGGAGTGATTAAATTCAATTTTAGTACAACCCTACAAGTTATAAAGCTCTTTAATAAATTTAGAAAAAACATACCAGTTATAAAACTCTTTGGAGTAATTAAAGCTGATTTTTGAGAAAAATCCACTAGTCAAGGATTTTTGAATGTTTTAACCTAAGTTTGATCGGAAGTGATTTGTAAGCACGGAGGATTATAATAAATTACAAAAGGAAAAGGAATTTCAATAGAAACTTAATAGGATTATAATAGGAAGGTGGATATTTTGTAAATTACATTTCAACCAAAAATCCTTAATCTATCTATCTATTTGTATTTAAAAATGTATTACCTTTAAAGAAAAATTGGATTGGATTGTAAATCGATGTTGTGTAATAAGATTGAAATTTTTCTGTTCGTTTATACTGAACTTTTGCAGGCAATTATTAGATTTGAGGTATTACAATTTGATAAATTAGTTTTGCTTTCATAATTGCTGAATAACTTCACAGATTGAACAGTGCGTACTCTGAAAATATTTAAAAAAATATTTACTTGTATAATTATGAAATAATTTGACAATAGTTTCTTTTTAATTCGATTAAATGAATCGTACGTAAGTTAAACATCTTTTCCGGAATAATTTTCCATTACAAATATGGAGTAAGTTAAGAATAGTTCGCCGAGTTGGTTTCATTAGTACCTCGTAAGTGTTTTGAAAATATTTTAATACATATTTTCCGTTGGAACGGTTAACTGAATTTAAAGGTTTTGCATATTGCGAGTTTAGGTGAAGCTCTACATTAATTGGAAGAGTTGGAAATAGTGCGTGAAATATTTTCCATTTGTACCGATTGAATATTTTGGAATAATTTGAAGCCTGTTCTCTTTGAGGATATTTTGTGAAGCATTAATCCTTTTTGCATTGTTTAATAACTTAGACCTCTCCATATATTTGATTAGCTTACTTATTACCATGTTTCAAAATTTAGAATTTTTCTGGATATTTTAATTGATTTAATCCTTTTGTTTCGTTTAATAACTTAGAATTTTTTAGAGATTTTGATTAGTTTACTTTTTATTACAGCATTTAAAAACTTAGAATTGTTCTGGATATTTTAATTAGTTTAATTCTTTGTATATCGTTAATAACTTAGAATTTTCTGGAGATTTTGGTTAGTTTACTTCTTATTACAGTGTTTAACAACTTAGAATTTTTCCAGATATTTTGACTGGTTAAATCCTTTTACATCGTTTAATAATTTAGAATTTTTGAGATCTTTTGATTGGTTTCATTTGTTTTACATTGTCTATTAACTTAAAAATTTTACAACTATTTTAATTGATTTGATCATTGTTACATCGTGTAACAACTTTAAACATTTCAAATATTTTATGCAAGTGGCTTTGTTTGATAATTTTGAATTTTCGGAGCATTTTGATTTCGTTAATACCGCTTTACAGAATATTTTACGAGGTATTTTCCTTTTTCTAGTTGTACAATAGTTCTAATTTTTCAGACATTTCGATTTAGTTAACCCACCGCCATACTTAAAGAAACTTTTCGCTATATTTCTGTTTATATTGTTAAGCCACTCTGGATTTTTGCATATTTTGAATTAGTTAACAAGTAATAAAATCTTATGAGATATTTTTCTTAATATTTTCCTATTTGTATTATTGACTCAGAGGTTTTCCTAATATTTCAGAGTTTTGTTTGTCTATTACACTACAAACGTCAATACAGAGGGTTATTAATAGTGATAAAGTAAGATTTAAAGGATATGGAAGACAAACAAAATTTATTGATTAAATCTATATAGATAAAAAAAAGGGTACATATTTGGAATCTTTCTTGAGTATTGATAAATTTAGAGGAGTGCGAACCAGCGTCTTTGAAGTAACCAAATTCTGAAATAATGTAAGATCAGTAAAATAAAGAAACATAACGCAATATATGAAAATAAATAAGTGATAATATTATAAAGTGAGGGTTATTGCATAACAATCTACAACAACGTTTTATGGTGGGACCCACTACCTAAGGATACCACCAGTTCCTAGAGGCCCCCATCCCTAAACTAACTAAACCACACCCAACTCACTCCCCAATCAATCATGATTTCTCTCTTATTCCCAATATTTAATAATTTCATAGTTACCAAAGTAAAAAGGAAAATTTACCTATATATTAGTAATAGCTAATACTTCCTCTGAAAAAGCTAATTTCTTTGGCCTCCTTTTTTCATCTAATTCCACTCTGCTCTATTCTGGCATCCCTCCTCCTACTCCTTCTCATCTCAGGTGTCCTATATCTCTACCTGTAATTACTCATGATTGGGTGCATGGGATCCTGAAATCTATGAACGTCAGGAAGGCCAGTGGCCCGGATGGCATTTCCCCTCGTGTTTTGAGGGAGTGTGCTTCCGAGTTAGCGTCTGTCCTCATTCAGGTCTACTCTCTATGCCATAACTCTAATACTTTTCCTCAATGGTGGAAGCCTGCATTTGTTCAGCTGATCCCGAAAAAGGGTAGCCGCTCTGACCCTTTTAACTATCGACCTATAGCTCTCACTTGTGTTCTGTCTAAAATTTTTGAAACTCTCCCAACTCATTTCCTGGATCATTTGGAGTCTCATTCTCTTCTCTCAAATCACCAGTATGGACTTTCGACACTCGAGGTCAACTGGTGACATACTTTCCTATCTCACTGATCTATAGTCTTCTGCCCTTAGGGACTTCGGGGAGTCTTGTGTGGTGGTGCTTGACATATCCAAGGCTTTTGATCGGATATGGCATACATTGCAGCTCTCCAAGCTCCCTTCCTTTGGGTTTCCTCCTTCCCTTTGCTTACTCTTGTCAAGTTTTCTCTCAGGTCATTCCATTTTGGCATTTGTAGATGGAGTGACCTCTTCCTCTGTGTCTGTCAACTGTGGTGTTCCTTAGGGTTCTGTTTTATCTCCAACTTTATTCTTACTTTTCATTAACGATCTTCTCAACTGCACTTCTAACTCTGTTCACTCTTATGCTGATGACTCAAATCTACATTCTTCTACTCATTTCAAATCTGCTCCCTCTTTTGCTTCTAGAGTTGCTTCTCGTCTTCAACTTTCCGATTCTATTCTTGCCAATCTGAATGGGATTTCCCAGTGGGGTCATAGAACCTTGTGAAATTCAACTCTTTAAAAATTCAACTTCTTCACATCTCCCTCTGAAAAACATCTAACTTTCCTATTCTCTTTGATAACTCTCCCGTCTCACCTGTAAATAACATTAACATTCTTGGTCTAAACATAAACAACAAACTGTCTTGGAAACCTCATATCACAATGGTTGCTAAAGTGGCCTCTAAGAAGCTGGGAATTCTGTTCAGGTTGTGAGAGATTTTTTTCTTCTGAGAAGTTACTACAAATATATAAGGGGCTTATTCGACCTTGTATGGAGTTACTGTTCTCATATCTAGGGGGGGGGGGCTCCGGCTCCTCCTCTCTTCTGGATAGGGTTGAGTCAAAAGCTAAGGGATTAATAAACTGTCCCCTACTTTCAACCTCTCTTGACCCTCTATCTCTGCGACGTGACATTGGAGCGCTATCTCTTTTCCATAGGTACTACAATGGCAGGTGCTCGAAGGAATTGGCCTCTTGCATTCCTCCATTGTTGTGTCTTCCTTATTGCAAAAGGGGTGTCCTGCTTTCGCACGAATTTTGTGTGGATGTGGGAAACCCCAGGGTAGCCCATTGTGGTGCCTCCTTCTTTCCAGCCACCTCTGTTCTGTGGAAGTCTCTACCATCTATTTTTCCTCCTGTATTTAATCTTCCACTCTTCAAGGTTTCCACATGCGCCCACCTGAGGGTTGTGCATTAGGTGTGTGTTTAAGCTGAGTTTTCTCCCATTGTGTGTGCCCCTCCTTGAAAAGGGCTCTGCCTGTGTTTGGTGGCGATCAGTAAAAAAAAAAAAAAAAAAAAAAAAAAAAAAAAAAAAAAAAAAAAAAAAAAAAAAAAAAAAAAAAAAAAAAAAAAAAAAAAATTGGACCTTGACAGGATCTGGTGTAACATGAGTCATGTAAATAAATATCATCTGGTTCTTTTATAATAAGCATAATGCTCTTTCAATTCAATTCATTTTTCTTTTTGTTTGATCTTTTCTGCCGTCAAATCCAGTGCCTTCAATTTATGTGTTTTCTAATTTCATTCTGATGGCATTCTTTTTGTCAACACATTTCCTCTATCTTTCAACTTTTTTTTTTTTCCCTATCCAACTTATTACTTTCATTCAGTATCCCCATATCCTTTAATGCTGCATTGATTACAGTAGCAGTGGCCCTATAGCTTACACGAAACCAGTAAGCTGTTATTGCTAAATGTTTATACACAAATCTATTCTGAGAATTTTCCCCAAGTTTAAATTCTGGAAGAAATTCTTCATCATTTCCTCTTTTCTCTATTTCCAATGTCTCTTTCCATAATATAAAAGTTTCCAGTGTTGGTAGAAGGGCCACTCTACGGCTTGGGTACTGCTACTTCTGCTGCTACAACCCCTAACCCATCTGAGGACTTACAATAGATTCAACATTTAACCTTTTAAATTTTTCTTGTGTCCTTGCTCGCTCCTGTTACTGCATTATTAATTGTTCAAAGTTGATTTTTCCTTTGTTTTTCACTTACAATGGATTCCCATTCATTAATAGGTACTCTAATTTTGCATCTACACTATCTTTCCAGATTTTTATCACAAATTGCATGTGTAAATATCAAACATCTTATATGATTTTACTTCACTTTCAGACTCATCCTTTTGTCTGTTTTTTAAGGATCTTATTTAGTTTTGAAGCTGATTCTATAAGTCTTTGAAATGTTAAATATATTCCATCAAGTGTTATAATTGGAAAGAAAAATTTTCTCCAGATGGATTCCACGTCCCTTGCAACAATTCTACAGCAATCTTCCTCTCTTCAAGGCTTCCGTCTGTGCCCACCTGAGGGTTGTACGTTAGGTGTGTGTGTCTAAAGGAATTTTCTCCTTATGTGTGTGCCCCCTCCTTGAAAAGAGCTCTGCCCGTGAGTGGTGGCGTTCTGTAAAAAAAAAAAAATATATATATGCTGGTTTTTCTTTTCCTCTTTCTTGTACATTTTCAAACATTTTTGGATTGTGGAAATTAATAGTTTGTGTTCGTCCATTTGTTAAGAACAGTTCTAACGTGTGTTTGTTACTCTCGGACATTCTAGATGCGTGATTCTTCCTTTCGGGTGTTTTTGTTGTTTCTTTTCTTAATTTGTTTCTTCCAGTGGCTTGATAAGGATTCTCAGATGTTTTAGGATCTAAAGCTTGCCTATTTTTAATCTTTAGTCATTTAGCAATGTTACTTATTGTTATTGGCATTTTATTGTTTTACTTTTTAATGTTTTGAGTCGGTTCTTATATATACACACTTTTTTTTAATACTTTTTTACTTTTCTCACTCCTTGACCGCCTCAAAGGAGGCGGCCACACCTTGCTCAGGCCTCCTCTACAGATCTTCCAGTCTTGAGACATTCCAGGCTATCCTGGAATGTTGAGTTGTTGGGCAAGTTAATAGAAAATGAGACAGTCTCCAGTGCTGTCCCACACCTGGTGCAGGCGGGGGTATCAGTTTGGTTTATTTGGAATATGTATTTGTAGTGTTGGAGGTTTGGTTGATGGCTACATCTCAGCTTGGCTATTACTTGTGTAGAGATGGAGAGAGAGTCAATTGTTTTAAGAGATGTTAGGAGGGTGTGTATTGAGAATGTTGTTAGGTTTGCGCTGCCTTAGATAGGTGTCTGTAAGGGTGGTGTGGATATGTTTGATGTGGGAGACATTGTTAGGAGGAAAGAGATATTGTTGAGGATAAGTTTGAGGAAATGTACGGGAGATGATGGAGGTTGTTTTAGTTTGTGTCTGTTTGGGTTCGAGAGGGTGATATGGCAAGGATGATCAGGCAATAGTGTTTTAGAGTAGAATTGTGTAACTATCATTTCTAAGTGCGAAGTTATGGGAAGGATTTTGGCTTCATTGTGTAGGTGTTATTGTGGGGTAGTTGACAAGCATCTAGTTATTATTCTGAGGGCTTTGTTCTGTGTGATTTGTAGTTTATGTTTGGAAAGTAATTGGTGCCATGAAGGGGTGAGTAGTTGAGGATGGGGCGTATGAATAGTTTGTATGTTGTGATGGCTGTGTGTTGATGATTGTGTATTGTTTCAGTGGCTATGATTTTTAAGTGCGTTTAATTTTCGGTTTGTGGATGGAGTGATATTTTGTATGTTTTGAAAATGTAAGGTGAGGATCTGATGTTATTCCCAAGATCTTTGGGTATTTGTTTAGGGGGTTATAAGTGTGTTGTTTAGTTTGACTTGGGGGTGTGAGGATGATAATTGGCGGTCAGTTGTAATGAGTGTTATTGAAGATTGCTGGGGGAAGCAGTCATTCTGTTTGTTGTTAACCACTCTTGTATTTGGTTGATGTATTCTTGTGTTAGATGGGTGACGGTAGCAAGGTTTTGGTGAGTTGTTGCAATAGTGATGTCATCTGCATATGTTGTGATGTTTGTGTGTAAGGACTGAGGTGTTGGTAGGTCAGATGTGAAAAAAATTAAAAAATGTGGGTGATAGTATGGCTCCTTGTGGGACTCCGTTTTTTATGTTGACTGTGCGGATTTTTGGTTTCTGTATTGAATTTGTGCAGTTCTGCTAGGTAAAAAGTTAAATATCCATTTTTTTATATTTGTATGGAAGTTTGACTGTATAATTTTGTTTATGAAGGTGTGTGTTTGGTTACAGTGTCAAAGGCTTTGTTTATGTCGAAGGCTATGTGTATTGTTTTGCGTGTGGGTTGTTGATTTAGACCATTGATTATTGTTGTGTTGTGTTTATAAGTGCTGTGGTTGTTGATTTTTATTTTTTTTTTTTTTTTTTTTTGTATCCATGCTGGAAACTTGGTTTGGGAACTTGTGGTTGGATAATGGTTAAAATTAGTTTTTATAGGAGTTTGCAGAGAGTGGAAAGAAGTGAAATGGGACGGTAAGAAGAAGGGTTTATTGGGTCTTTTCCTGGTTTTAGTTTGGGTATAATTGTTGCCTTTTTCCAAAGTGGAAGGATATAGTTGAATTGTAAGGATTTGTTGAAGATGTGTGTAAGATATGTGATATTGGAGTGTGATTGGTGTTTCAAGTGAAGATTGGATATGTTGTCAGGGCCTGTAGCAGGGGAGTTTTTAAAATTTTTTATAGCTTGTTCGATATTGTTTGAGGTGATTACATTTGCAGGGTCGATGTTGTTTTTTTTTTACTTTCTTTAGGTTTCTAATTATTTTTCTGTTTTGTGGTGTGTTGATTTGTGGCTTTGTTTTGCGAAGTGTGTAGCTAGGGTATTTATTTGTTTTTTGTGAGTAAGTGGGGTGTTAGTGTTTTGGTCTGTGATTGTTTCATGAGTGTGAGGTGGGTTATGTTTTGCATTGTGTAGAGTTCTTATAGTTTTCCATACTCTATTGTTGTTAGGATCTTGTAAGTTTTTGATTAAGTGATTTTGAAAGTTGTTTGTTGTGTGAGTTTTTATTTGATTGGTGATTTGGGTATTTAAGTTGTCTAGTTGTGTTTTAGTGTGGTATGTTAGCTGTGCTTGTTGTCTGAGGGAGTTTTTTTGCTTAATTAGTGAGGAGATCTCAGGTGTAATGGAGGGATTGTATTTTTTAAGATGACCTCGAGGTATGTTTAAGTTTGCAGATTTTTGTATTGTTGTTGTGAGGTGGTGTATTGCAGTTTTTAGAGAGTTTGTGTTGGTGATGTTAGTTTGCTTGAAGATGAATATAAATGTAGTCTGAGAAATTAGTCCAGTTTGCTTTTTTGTAATTAGCGTTAGGTTGTTTATGTTTTGTTGATTGGAGTGTTTGTTGTATGGTATTGTATGATTATTGGGAGGTGATATGAATTTAGGTCTACCAGTGTTTGCCAGTGGAGTTTTATTTGAAGGTACGGGGAGCAGAGTGTGAGGTCTGGTGATGTGGAAGACTGGGAGGCTTTGCGATGCTTCTATGCTAACTATCCTTGGATGAACTGCTTTGTCTCTGAAGACGCGTCAGTCTCCGCTGATAAGGTGGGGGCTGTAATCGTTGATGGGATGAGCAGGTTCATTCCTTCTTCAACTAAATCTTTTTCTCCTCAAAATCCATGGTTCGATCGCGCCTGTTCTCTTGCCATTCAGGCTAGAGACATTGCGTATCGGGTGTAGAAAAACTCTCCTTCTCCTATCACTCTTGCTAATTTTCATTCTGCTCGAAATCATTGCAGGGATATTCTTCGACGAGCAAAGCAGGCCTTCATTAAAAGAAGGTTGTGCAGAGCTCCTAAACTCTCCTACTGATAAATCTTTCTGGCCTCTTGCCAAAAACATCTCTAACAACTTCTGTAAATCTTTCTTTCCTCCTCTTATTCGCACTGATGGCTCTGTTGCTAACACTCCAACTGAAAAGGCTAATCTCTTCGGCCTCCTATTCTCCTCTAATTCAACCCTGGACGACTCCGGCAACCCTCCTCCTACTTCTTCTCCTCTCAGAGGTCCCATGCCTTTACCTGTGATTACATTTGATCAGGTGCATGGGCTTCTGAAATCTATGAACGTAAGGAAGGCAAGCGGCCCGGATGGCATTCCTCCCCGAGTTTTAAGGGAGTGTGCTTCTGAGCTGGCTCCGCCCCTCGTTCAACTCTACTCTCTATGCCTCAATACTAATACTTTCCCTCAGTGTTGGAAGCGTACATTGATCCAGCCTATTCCGAAAAAGGGTAGCCGCTCTGATCCTTCTAACTATCGCCCCATAGCTCTCACTTGTATTCTGTCTAAGATCTTTGAAACCCTTCTCAACTCTCATTTCTTAGGTCATCTGGAATCTCACTCTCTTCTTTCTGATCATCAGTATGGACTTTCGGCGCTCGAGGTCTACTGGTGATATACTTTCCTATCTCACAGATTTATGGTCTTCTGCCCTTAGGGATCATAGGGAGACTTGTGTGGTGGCGCTTGACATATCTAAGGCATTTGACCGGGTATGGCATGCGTCACTGCTTTCCAAGCTCCCCTCCTTTGGGTTTCCTCCTTCTCTTTGCTTGCTTATGTCTAGCTTTCTTTCTAATCGCTCCATTTCAGCTGTTGTTGATGGAGCGACTTCTTCTTCCTTTCCTGTCAATAGTGGTGTTCCTCAGGGTTCTGTCTTATCTCCTACTCTATTCTTACTTTTCATTAATGATCTTCTTAGCTTTTCATCTAACCCTATCCATTCATATGCCGATGACTCAACCCTCCATTCTTCTACTCATTTCAAATATGCTAGTTCCTTTGCATCTAGAGTTGTCTCTCGTCTTCATCTTTCCGATTCCATTCTTGCAGATCTGGATAGAATTTCCCAGTTGGGTCGTCTCAACCTTGTGAAATTCAACTCTTTAAAAACTCAACTTCTAGAAATCTCTCTCTCAAAGACACCTCCTAACTTTTCTATTTCTTTCGATGGTTCCCCCATCTCTCCTGTTGACAATATAAACATCCTTGGCCTTCACATAAACAAAAAAATGTCTTGGAAACCTCGCATCACAATGGTTGCTAGGGCGGCCTCAAAGAAGCTGGGAGTTCTGTTTAGACTGCGAGAATTTTTTTCTTCTTCGCAGTTACTCCAATTATACAAGGGTCTCATCCGCCCTTGTATGGAGTACTGCTCTCATATCTGGGGTGGCTCAGGTTTCACCCGTCTTTTGGATAAGGTTGAGTCAAAGGTTAAAAGACTTATAAACTGTTCCGCTCTTTCTAATTCACTTGACTCTTTATCTTTGCGACGCGACGTTGGTTCCTTTTCTCTTTTCTATA